>JZLH01S0331976.1:20148-51360 GCA_001188425.1 Eucidaris tribuloides | reverse complement strand
TCGGTGTCGTTATTTCCATGATACAATAAACAAAGTACAATTTGAGAAACATAAGGTGCTTGTCCTTAAATCCCCTTTCTCATTATGTATCAAATACTATTTTCTCAAAAAATCATAGAGTATTGCAGTTGTTCACAGGACGTTGGAAGAAGATAGTCCAAGTAATAAAGTGAGGATTTATCATTATAGCAGTAAATGACCCACTTTAGAACAGGGTTGAATCTATAAAGTGAACCGTAAATACTTGGTTTTGAACAAATGAGAGGATATATCAAAGTTGATTTTGACGTAATTGCACAATTTCAATGACCTCTTAATGCTTGTCGCCATCGTTACAGAGACCTAGTGGATTAATGGCAAAGAAGTGGCTGGAAAAATAGGCTTAACCCTCTAACATCCGATATCCTCTATCGACCCGTGTTCCTATTCCGGCCGAAATCCGCGCGGAAGATTGCGGGATAATTTGCCAATTAAATCCGGATCATAACTGTTTCACGCCCCCTTGGAGATACTGACCGTGTCGATGTCTAGGTCTCACGTGATTGTAAAAGAGAATGTAGACTGGTAATCAACCGTTCTCTATCTACCCTCCAATTGATGCGTGCTGGCGTATAATTAGATAATCTGGTTACCGATACGGGCAAGACTATAGGTCAAGAAACTTTAAACCTCGGCAAAAGGTTTCATCAGCATGTTCGACCATAAGAGTCCCTCGGAAGTTTAGTACTTCCTTCTCAAGAAGTATAATATAGTTGATTGTAAAGTTTTTGAACCTTTACAAATTGGTATTTTTTCCAGATGCCTTTGAGGAAACTATTTAATAGCTAATTCCCGCAATTTGTGTTTGTTGTGTAGGCGCTGATTAATCATGATTATTTTACCAGTTGAATTATTACATGTTTAGCCTTTGTGTAAGGTTATAGAGTAAAACTGATGGAGTGGATAACGAAACATAAAATCCGATTAACATTTCATCCGATTGACCTACATGATGAAGTCTGATTAAGTGAGATGCTATGGGTAACTTTAATTATATTTCTGTTTGAAAGATGACTTTTCCTGAACTTTGTTTAGTTTCTTGAGAGAAGATTGCTGCATTTAACATCACTTGTAAATAAACTCGCGTTATACCCAATAAGCAAGGGCTGAATTATTTGTGAAAATAAAATAATCACCTCTTAACCTGAATTCCGAATATATTATTGTTGCAATTTGTGCAAATGAAGATGTTTTTATTAAGATGCAAGTTACATAGTACATGCTGAAAGCAGTTTAACAGCATAAAAGATGCATTAGGCTCAACGTAAAAATGAATAGTTTGTTAAAATATCATGTTACATTCTAACGTAACACGTATAGACAGGGGTTAAAGATATAATTTGTTGCGCATGACCTGTAAAATTATCGTAAGAATCTAGGGAAATTCTTCATATACAATTTCTATACTCTGAGTCCTTTTTTAATGAAAATGAAATTAGAAATATTCAAGCAAGTACAGTCATGCAAAATATAAGTTACGAAATACAACGAATGGTATTATGTGAGTAATAATTTATAAATATATATATACTGTATATATATGTTTATTCATTTATTTATCTATTTATTTATTTATTTATTTATTTATTTATTTATTCATTTATTTATTTATTTATTTATATATACCAAGAGATATCAATTTGCAGGGAAAATATGTATACACATCCACGCAAGGAAAGCATATAACCTTGAAGCAACGTAACGTACAATACAGGTCAAATTTTCCGGCATTTACGGGAACAACCATCCTAAATGAAAACTACACGGTATGAAATGAGAAATATTATTAATTATGCTGCTTAATAAATTGGAATTTGCAGTCATAGATATATCTACAGAACCAGAGTGGTTGTGGAGAAATTGTCAACAGTAGTTTGCTTCAGACTTCTGGCGAGTTGGCAGACAATGCAAAAACACTCGCTCCTGTGATATGATGCTCTGGTTCACAATTATAGAAATTGCACATTATACTTAATTTCAAGTAGTACAGGTACAACTTGAAAATGGATATAATGTGCATTTTCTATAATTGTCTGAGTTGTGATTTTGAAATAACATTATGGTAAACAAATGATAAAAGACGGGTGTCAGTTGTTGAGTAGAGAAGGAATTCAAGTTCTCTTGCTTGACGTTTTTCGTGTATACACAGGCCTGATGTCCGTCATGACACGCGCGCACGTTAATGAGTCTGAAAGATGACCCGTGACCTGAACCTTATGCTTGCCAAATTTGGTCATCTGAATGCATTGCATTGATATTGGCAAAACTGGATTTTGATAAATGACGTTATAGATGACGTTACGGATGACTGATAACGATGCAAAGAAATTTGAGGCAAGATTATGCCATGGCACATGATCATGGAAAGTTGCAAGGTCATTGACTGAATCATTCTTGAGATATCGTGTCCACAAAAATCGGGGAGAAATAAATAAATAAATAAATAATAAACAAATAAACAAATAAATAAATATCCTGGCGAAATTAATGGTGGTCCGCTGAAGGAGCGGATCACCAATAACGTGCCAAATCATGCTTCGAGAAAATTTACCAAGCCAATTATGCCCATGAAAGGTTTTATATACATTTCACTGTATCATTTTCTGGGATAGTTTTGAGGTGGGGGTCGTACATTTTGGCATCACTCGACGAAATAAAGATTGATATGGCTGCGTCACGGAAGATCAGAAGGACTAATTGTATTGATATGAAATTATTCTAACCTGGCACGTTTGTCGTGTAAGTGCATCAAACAACAAGAAAAGAAGTTAAGTGGCAGAGTTAGTTTGGCAGAACAAAAATAAATAAGCTTATCAGAATTAGAAGTCTTCAGCTTTGATAGGCACAACCATAATAAATGTCAGCGAAGTCACGAATTGAGCTAAAGGCCATGCACGATATTCCACGTGAAAGTATATGTCCTATGACAGGGGTATTTTAATTGCCATCCTCAAATCCGTACAGAATTACTAAATTTAAGTTAAACAGATTGAAAAACATATTCAAAACTTGCTCGGTCGAGTATTAAGCAAAGAGTCGAAGTCGGATCGGCGCTTTGTATATAATACACCTTTCATATTCTCTCAGTGTTTTATACATTTAAGCTTTCACTGTGTCCCAATCGCAATTAGTTGAAAATGCTTTGCACTTTACCCACTTTCTATTTGAAACAATGGCCAAATTTCGTGACATGAATAAGCCCCCTTTGAGACCCGTCGCCCCGTACTAATCAGCAAATGGTTTTAACATTTATCGCACTTTTTACTCCTATAACATTCGATTAAAATGTTCTAACCACGCACTGATGATGGGGCGGATTTAAAGAGGGGGAACCACGTAAATTAGAAATGAAATCATGCTTACAACCCTTTGATCCCTCCGTGCGGGCTTGAATTGATTAGACTCTGCCAATATGTAAAATGTGAGGACTCGACTCGATTGAAAGGCGGTTGAACTTCGTGTTGCACTTTTAATCACAATCCTGAGCAAACTCGTTCAGTGGAACGCCAAGTGCGTGTGTTCATACAAACAAATTGCAATTCTATTTGATTATGGGTGGAAGCAATTAGTGCTACAGATGTCGGCCACTGTGCGAAAAATACAAATGTTAGCATAAAATGAAACATTACAATGTCGTATATGCGTGCTGTACTTGGAAATCGTACTCGTAAAGAGAGCAAACATCTGTCACCTTCTTTTCCACAATTGTACACGAATATTTATTTAACACAAATTAGGAAACATTTGCGATTAGACTGGATCGATGTGTTTGAAAGGTTACCTTGATTGACATTTTGGTTATTAATCTGAGAAGAACGGAACAGCTGTATACTTTCTGATAGTCTGGGAATTAAATTTTAATTTTCTCCAACAATTTCTTTTATATTACGACCCAATTAAATGTTCGACTAGTACTGTTTCCACGTATCAGCCATCAATAGTATTTTCCCTATTCATTGATACTGGAAGGTTGTATAATTGCGTTTCATGCCAAACAACACAAAACAATTCTTTAAAATTATTGTACATGAACAACTTTCGTACTAACAGCACAAAGTAATTCTTTACAAATATTGTGTATAAACAACTTTCGTGCTAACAACACAAAGTAATTCTTTACAATTATTGTGCATGAATAACTTTCGTGCTAACAACACACAAAGTACTTCTTTATTATTGTCTATGAACAACTTTCGTGCTAACATCACAAAGTAATCTTTTTTACAATTATTGTGCATGAACAACGTTCGTGCTAACAACACAAAATAATTCTTTACAATTATTGTGCATGAACAACTATCGTGCTAACAACACAAAGTAATTCTTTACAATTATTGTGCATGAACAACTATCGTGCTAACAACACAAAGTAATTCTTTACAATTATTGTGCATGAACAACTTTCATGTTTAAATAGAACCATAAAGGATGACTCGTATTTATTATTTGAGATTTTTAGGTTCATTTTTTTTTGCTAATCAAAGCACGAAGTAACGCAATAATTATTACCAACATTGGTATTGATTTATATATATATATATATATCTAATTTGATTATGTCAGACTAAGTATATAATATTTTGTAACAACACCGTTTTCTTTTTTAAACGTTACTCAGCTATATAGTCGCTGAAGATTTAGATCTTTCTCATTTCTGCAAACTGATAAGAAATCAGTTTGGTTTAAACCCCTGATTGTTTGATCGAAACACGGGGGCATTTAAACATTAAGTTTAAAGACCAATTGAATTTAAAATTAAAGTAAAGAATATGTATGATTTTTGGTGAAATGTGTCTTCACCTTTCAATTGCAAAGCCTTAAGAATGGATAGATAACGAAAGTTAGCGCACATGCACTTGGCTGTAGAGTAGTATACGTAATCAGTCGTAGATGGCAGCAGGTTTCCTCAAAGCCACAAATATTGCGTATTAATTTCATTTTTCATGTAACGGCCTTACAATATTTTTGTTTTACATTTAAAAAGATTGGAGTATTACACCTTGATTAATCGGTTGGTTGGTTGGTTGGTTGGTTGGTCGGTTGGTTGGTTGGTGGGTTGGTTGGTTGGTGGGTCGGTTGTCTGGTTGGCTGGTTGTTTCCTTGCTTGCTTGTTTGCTTGTTTGCTTGTTTGCTTGCTTGTTCGCTTGCTTGGTTGGTCGGTTGGTTGGTTGGTGGGTTGGTTGGTTGGTGGGTCGGTTGTCTGGTTGGCTGGTTGTTTCCTTGCTTGCTTGTTTGCTTGTTTGCTTGCTTGTTCGCTTGCTTGCTTGTTTGTTTGTTTGTTTGTTTGTTTGTTTGTTTGTTTGTTTGTTTGTTTGTTTGTTTGTTTGTTTGTTTGCTTGCTTGCTTGCTTGCTTGGTCCGTAACGGTTGGTCGGTTACTTGGTTAGTTGGCCGGTGCTTGCCTGACAGGTTTGACTAGTTGCTTGATTTGCTGGCTGGTTAATTGATTGATTAATTGATTAAATAATTGATTGATTGATTAATTGATTGATTAATTGATTGATTGATTGATTGATTGGTCGGTTGGTCGGTTGGTTGGTTGGTTGGTTGGTTGGTTGGTTGGTTTCGGTTGGTTGGTTGGTTGGTCGGTTGGTCGGTTGGTTGGTTGGTTGGTTGGTTGGTTGGTGGGTGGCTTGCTTGTTTGCTTGTTTGCTTGTTTGCTTGCTTGTTCGCTTGCTTGCTTGTTTGTTTGCTTGCTTGCTTTGCTTGCTTGCTTGCTTGCTTGCTTGCTTGCTTGCTTGCTTGCTTGCTTGGTCCGTAACGGTTGGTCGGTTACTTGCCTGATAGGTTTGACTGGTTGCTTGATTTGCTGGCTGGTTAATTGATTGATTATTTAATTGATTGATCTGACTTGATTGATTGATTGATTGTCGATTGTTTGATTGATTGTTGTTGATTGATTGAATTGATTGAGTTGATTGATTATGTGACTTGATTGATTGATTTGATTGATGTTCGTTCTTCTGGTAGGTTGGCCTGTTGCTTGGTTGTTGGATTGCTTGGCTGGTTGGTTATTGGGTTTGTTTGGTTGGTTGTTCTTGTTGGCAAGGTTGTTGAGTTATTGGAGTATATTTGGTTAGTTGAATGGTTGGTAGGTTGGTTGGTTGGTTGGTTGGTTGGTTGGTTGGTTGGTTGGTTGGTTGGTTGGTTGGTTGGTCGGTTGGATAGTTGGTTGATTGATTGATTGATTGATTGGTTGATTGGTTAATTAGTTAATACCCACTGTTTCTCTTTAATTGCTTGAATATTTAAGCAATGCTTTTGAATACGTTCTGTTTTGTTTGGCATCCAGATTAATCAAGAAATTTAGCAAAAGGGCAATTGCGGTTACAGCCGTGCGATGATCGTTTGAACCACACCGAATCAATCTTGATGTGAAGAAACCATACACAGCGCCACCTTCCGGCAAAATAACGCAGCCGATGCAAACTGATATCTTCATGACTGTAAAACAAAATCTAGATTCAAATAAAACGAGGTTCAGTTTCATAACCAATCATCCAATCATATAACTGTCGAAAACTGCAAAAAAGGAATCGATTCTACTCTGAGTTTCAAAGTGTTGTGCACGGTTGCTTAAAATGAGAAGAAAACAACCTGTCCATCGAAAATATATTTAATTGGAATGTAGCATTGCTATGGCGAGCCTGAACCACTCCATAACTCGTGAAAGTATGAATGAAGTGATAAACGTTTACACAGCTAGTACACTCACCTTTAAAAGACGACAACCCTCTCTATACCCTTTTCAGAGTGACCTTTCCGCCAAAAGGTCGTGAAAATACGATGCGTTCTGAACGGAAAACACCTCTTCGGAAGGCGGCGGCAAAACATAATTATGTTGCTTATCCTGGAGCAGTAACACCATAATTTGGATGGTGAACACGACATCAGATCGGGTTTATAGAAAGAGGTATAGCGCCATCTAGAGAGGAAATTGGTATACGTCCATTTTTGTCACCATTTTAGGGATCCAAACGACAGAAATGAATCTCCGGCCCCTCCCCACCCCCACCCCGAGTCAAACTGTATTCCGCCTCGAGCTCTCAAAATCAAATTATGATTATAATGTCCTTTGTTCTAATAGACAGTCCAGAACAGTGCCAATTACTAAATGCAAAGAGATAAAACTAAACAAATGCTGAATATTAGATGAGCATGATGAGTGAGGAAAATAATGATATTTTGTGTCCACATTATATAAAATATTGATATCGGATGCTATACATGATTTGATAGCATGCAATTTCAGGCAGTATTAACATCGTTACAGGTACAAGGTGTTTACCGCAAATACATCAAACTCATTCGGAAGATGTATAGCAAAGCAACTGCAACCATTCACCTGCACAAAGACAGCAATGGATTTCCCATCAACAGCGGAGTCCGGCAGGGAGACACTATCTCACCCAACACACTAAAAAATAAAGGTGCGTACAAGGTGCAACTTTGCGGAAATACGTGCAGAGCCATTTCTACCGCGGTATTCGTGCAAATCTGCACCTTCCACTGCTGAACGCTCACCCCACTCCATCGTGTTTGCAAGTTTACACCTTTTAGGTGCATATTTTGCCTTCAATAGACCACTATTATGTACTAGTATCCAAAATTTCTAATTTATGGATGTTTTCTCTTCCGAAGCCTGGTGATGAGCTATTTCTTTCATCTATTTCCATGAATACAATATCAATACTGAAAATGCAACTTGCATACATTATACTATTTTCTATGTCGGACAAGCTCGGACAAGCTTTCAGGTTGTCAAGTACAACCTTTAATTAAAAGGTATGCATGGAATTTGAATATATTACGAAAACGGCCTATAGGTCCAGGTTTGCACCTTAAAGGGTGAAAATAATGCACCTTCGGCTTCGATACAATATAATCAGTTGAAAATAAACGCCTTCACGGCCAGCGTGATGGCCAAGTGGGTAGAGCGTCCGCCTCACGTGCGGAAGGTCGCAGGTTCGAGCCCCGGCAGGGTCATATATGTACGAGTTTATATATTTGTAAATGTTAATAAATTGTATTATAATGTAAATACTATAAATGTCACTCGAATGAACGTAAATTGCGGTTCACACAAGAAAAAGAAGAATACTTTTTAATTTTATATGGTGCAATCCTGCTCCGTTCAGGTGCTACTTTGCACCTTTCAGAATGGTGCAACCTTGCACCTTTCAGAAAGGTGCAAAGTTGCACCTTAAAAGGTGCTCCCAGTGTGACATTGGTCTGTACCTTTAAAGTTGCAAACTTGAACCTATTTTTCTTAATGTGAAACCTATAAATGCTGCACTGGAGGCAATACTTCGGAAACTGGACTGTGGAAGTAAGGGGCTAACATTGAAGTTGAGAGTCTACACCACCTGAGATTCGCCGATGATATCATTCTAATTACTAACGATGGTCACAAGCTAGAAGAAATGTTCAACGGCCTAAACGCTGAAAGCAATAAAATAGGCCTGAAGATGAACATAGAATGACAAAATAATGTTCAACCAATTTGCTAGAGAGCAGAAAATCGTAATGGATACTACTAAAATTGAGAGAGTAGTTCACTATATCTATCTTGGGCAGCACATTATAATAGATTACGAACAACTGGAATAAGTCGAAAGGAGAAAAAGAGCTGGATGGAATGGTTTGAGAATTTCAATGACATTATGAAGAGAAATGTGCACAATTTTGCTTTACGAAAACAGTTTTCAACGAATGTGTCATACCGACAATGACGTACGGTTCTGAAACCTGGGCTGTAATGAAGAAAATGGAACACAAACTGAAAACTTCTCAATACCATGCTAGGAATTAACGAAACGTTACAGGAACACTTATAATGGATTAGGAACAGTAATAGACAAAATGAAAGGATTTAAAATAGCGAAATGGAGATGGACTGGCCACCTTGCAAGATCAGATGATAATAGATAGACCAAACGTTTCACAGAATGTAGTCTTGGTTCCAGACCCTTTTTCTACCTCCGAGTAGCAGTGCTGGTGCGAAGCACCATTACCACTAGGCTGAGTCAAAGCAGTTGACTTCTGGATGCCAGACTACACAGAATGGAGACCATGGCTAGAATCACGAAATCGGGGAAGGCAAAAACTAACATGGAGTGATGAGCTCACGAAGTTCATTGGCACGAAGTTTATTGCATCAGCACAAGACAGGCATCTCTAGCACTAACATGGGGGAGGCCTTTGCCTTGCAGTGGGCTGATCGTGGCTGATGATGGTGGTAATGGTGACGACGACGACGACGACGACGACGATGATGATGATGATGACGATGATATTGATGATGACGACAATACAATATGCACTATTTATTAGTTTCGCTCTTTTGTAAGATTTACCAAACAAAGTAATGCAAAAATGAATATTACGCGATTATTATTTTCACCAAGAGTACTTACTTTTTTTCTTTATGACGAACATGCTCACATAAAAACACACTAGTTTCATGTTTTCATGTGATCCTGGTAAAGGTCATTATTTTTGGTATGCCTCCGCACCGACCGGACCGAAGGTTCCAGATACATCATGTTGTGGGGGTTGTCCGTCCTTCTGTCCGCCCGAGCGTCCATGCATCCATCTGGTCATCTGTCCGTCCGTTTGTCCGTTACTGGTTCTCATAACACCGATAACTCAAGAACGATTGATCGGATTTTAATGAAACCATAGGTCATGTATGTACTGTAATACATAAATGAACTGATCAGATTTTTGAGTAGCAAGATCAAAGGTTAAGAGGCCTCCTTCATGTTTGATTTGGGCTCGCTACCGATGGTGATAACACAATAACGGCTTATTGGATTTCAATGGAACTAGGGTCAAGTATGAAGTATGACGCACCAATGAACTGATTATATTTCGGAGCTGAAAGGTCAAAGATCAAGAGGCCTCATATATATCTGATTTGAGCTAGTTACCATGATGACTCAATAACGGCTTATCGGATTTCAATGTCACTTGGGTCAAGTATGTAGTATGACACACCGATGAGATTATTGAGTTGAAAGGGTAAAAGTCACAGATCAAAAGGTCTCATACATGTCTGATTTGGAGGTCACTACCGCGATAACTTAAGAACGTCTTATCAGATTCTAATGTGGCTTGGCTAGTCTTGATTTCAGAAACCGCCTCTCATTGCATTCAGCTGGAAAATAAATATAGGTGTATTCCCTCATCTTCTTTTTTGTCCCTCTCTCTCTTTCTCACTCTCTTTCTCCTCTGTGTGTGTGTACGTGTGTGTGTGTGTGTGTCTGTGTGTGCGTGTGTGTGTATGCGTGTGTGTTGTGTGTGCCGTGTGTGGTGTGTGTGTGTGTGTGTGTGTGTGTGTGTGTGTGTGTGTGTGTGTGTGTGTGTGTGTGTGTGTGTGTGTGTGTGTGTGTGTGTGTGTGTGTGTGTGTGTGTGTGTGTGTGTGTGTGTTTGCCTGTGTCATGTTGTTAGTTTATTGTAATACTTGTTGCAACCGTTCGGGTGGTGTTCTCCGATACTCCGACCTGGTTATGGCCGAGGTCACCTAATTTACCATCTGAACAAACACGATGTTACCGATGTATATGAACTGATCGATGGTGTACGGTTTTTATGAATACAAATACATTAAAGGTTGGGACATTGCGTGTCTTTATGCATCTCTGAGTGGGCGAATTTCGCAAAGATTTAAAAGAAAGTTGAAAAGGGTTTGACCGTTTAACCCATCCGTGAAGAACGTGGTCTGGTGATGCGTGTAATACAGATTAGCGTGTATGGTCAGCGGGTTTGTTTTGTGCATAGGGACTCATGAAAGCATGCTTACTGGTAAAACCTCAGAGTATACATTACCCATCTTTCCCCAGTGAGTATTTCCGCTCAAGCGCCCACAGATACTTCATTTGACACTTAATAAAGCGAATGTATCCATCCTATGGGATTGTAGATGAGGCCAAATGCATCTATTTCAGGCATTTTAGGTCAAAAGGGAAAGAGATTCACAAGACAATTAGTGTTTAACTGAACTTGGTGTACCTACGGTGATGACTATCTGCCGTAACTCGTGAATAACGTATACACAATATTGCATCGAATGGTCTCTTCATTTCAATTCAATTCAATTTTTCGTCCAAATATAAAAAAAACATGAAAGATTAGCATGAGCACACATGCACAACATCTAAAGTAACCGTGATATATAAAAACATTACGAATATTACGAAAAATAATTTTAAACAATATGCATCAGACACGAACATAATTTTTTTGAGATTCAACAAACATTCTGTAGCCGTTCTTCCAAACAAAGAAATAAAAAAAATGTGAATGAAATTGTCAGCATTTGAATAAGATTGTAACAACTCGGAGAAAACTAAGGGAAAATTTGTTTTAATCGATATTGAATTATAACAACTGTAATATTTTTGTATGCAAGTGTATGTGTTCACACATAGTACTTAAACATAATTATGCAATGTCGTAATCTTGTCATATTTATACTTTTTACGCCAATTCTTGGATTATAATATATCAAGGCTATAGAAAGATTGTGAAACCCAATATGAAATTCTTCCTTCTATCCAAAGTCACGTCAACATTTTTGATTGATTGAAATAATTTAACTTCAGTAATTTTACCTGTATACAAGTGCTGAAAATGTATTATTCCATTTTTATGTTTCACTTTACTAACGGAATTCATGTGAGTGACTATACCGTAGAATACTTTGTAAAAGTGTTTTTTTTTTAAAGTCTGATCGACCACATCTATACTTAGGCTTTAAATAAACTTATTTTATACGGTGTAGCTTTCGATGTCATGTCTTTTGATTGTAAATTTGTTTTCAGGATGATGTATATTCGCGGGATTTATCTGAATTACGAGATTAACGATACTATTAATTATGTAAAATGATATATTTCGTGGTGTGTATTCATTTTAATCCGCTTATTGAAAAAGTACATATAGTATCAAAAATTTATCAATCTCTTTTTTTCGATTTCTTTGTATTTAGGTGTATTTATTTTACATCAAATGATGATGCTCTTAACTCCCACAATTTAGCTTTAAAACTATTTAACAAATTTCAACTGAGCCATTTTATTTTCAAACAAACTCCCTATAATTATTTATGGTTGAAACTTTTGAGTGTTTCTCCTGTCTATGTAGGTTGGTGTATATGTTTGTCCGCCTGTGTGTATTACCAAATTGTACATTTCACAATATGCTATAAGTGTACATAATATTGTTCAAGAATAGTTGCCGCGTGTTTACTCGTTTTCCACTGCCTGTTGTTTCGGCAAATAACCCTTACAGCTACGATCAATAGTTTATTGTTAAATGATTTGCAAAATTAAATTAATTTGCGACTTGAAATACCTTCGGGGTCCTCCTTTTCTGCCGATGCACTTTAAAGAATAGTCACTAGTCTCTGACGTCCTTTCTTTTCGCAATACAAGATCGGAAATTTCAACGATTCTCATGTCAACAATATCTCTTTAGTCACGTTTCGAACTTGCAGGTCTATAACGCTTACTGATAATTAGTTTATTCAAGCTTCCAGTTTCCTTGAAACGGTCTTTTTTTCAAACATTCTTATGTAAACAAGATGGCGATATATGACGTCAGGTAGCCGAGGCAACAAACACTCACACCCTGTCTCTTTAACTCTTAACATGTCGAACGTTTTTTGAAGAGTACCAGTGTCAGATTAAAACAGCTATAATTTTGTACACATACATGCTGATGAAAAACTCTGTGTAATGTATAAAATGAGATACAAGTACAATCTTTCTGACGATAAAATTATCAAAATGGTGTCAAGATTTTCAGATGTAATATTTCATTTTGTGAGGTTATTTACATGCCAAGTTATCAATAGATATCAACAAATACATTATTATTCTCCCAGTTCACAAAAACGTAACTGATAATAATGTATATCAAATTAGGGGATAAATATCTAACGAGTGTTTTGTTGTCCTTCTAATATGATAAAGTGAAATAAGATATTGAATTGTTTATTCTCGTAGCACTCATTGACTAGGTAATATTTTTGGGGAATAATTGTGCCAGCAATACATTAAGAATTAAAGATATCGCACTGGGATTATGCTTTCTTACATTTTAGTATTCGTTTCCAAACTTTCCATAAATTTCTTAGTAAATTTCTTAACGGAAACTACCAACAATCAAACAATGTTACTGGTGATACGTCACCTACGGTACAGGGGATTTCATAAAAACAAATTAAAAATCTGTTTGGTAACAGAGGGGTTTTTTTTTTTGCATTATTAGAAAGCACTGAATCTCATTTGCAGCCCTCTTGCAGCACAGCAAAACATCGCTCATGCCCTTAGGCCATAGGTGTACGCAGGATTTTGCAAAGGGGGTGTTCATCCGCGGCCAAATCCTAGGTCTAAAATTTTCCCGGTCAGTCCAGCCGCAGAAAAGTGAAATTTCTTTCATTCCAAATCCGAGGTCTAAAATTTTTCCCGGTCAGCCCAGCCGCCGAAAAGTGAAAAAATTCTCATTCCAAATCCGAGGTCAATTTTTTTTTCCTAGATATCAGCCCAGCCGCCGAAATATGGCGTATGCCATAAGGCCGCTATACACCGCACGACGCGACGGTCGGCGACAAGGGAAGATCGTTTTATCTTGCGATGTATAGCGATTCGCGACGTGACAAGATGGTTTTTAGCAAAGACTGAACATGTTCGGTCTTTCACGACGGACTGTCCGCGACGGGACCGTCTCATCGTGAACCGTCGCGTCGTGCGGTGTATAGCGGCCTTTAGGCTATTTATGACGGACCTGACTGTAAAATCTGAAAACCGGTAATTACTACACTTAAAAATAACTATCATAATAGAGGTGTCTTTTTGTACCTCCATCAGTTAGACCCCTCTGAAGCTCACAGAAATTACCTCAGTAATCATGTATTGGTCTGTGAATAATAATGAGCATGCGACTGTGACGAGTGCATATTATATAAATAGTGTACAATCTATTGTACAATATACTGGATTATATGTAGGGTGGGGACTTGAGTAACCGGACACTTAATTGTGTGCGTTTTTTCAGGATATGTTGCCAAAAAACGTAATTTTCAAATAATCAGCATTAGAATTTCCATGAAAAATCGGGATTTATGCGAAGAAAAATAACAGCTGCGTCCCGGGTGTCTGTTTGCAACTTCGCGCGATGGTTCCCCGACGCGTATTGCGCCGTTCTAACGCGCGGTGTCCGGGTACTCAACCCGTCCGGAAATACAACCTCTCATGATACGACAAATATGAAATTATCCCGAGTTCAGGTTTATTTCACCGAGGCTGAAGGCCGAGGTGAAATAGACTTGCACGAGGGATAATTTTATATTTGGAGTTCATATAGTCCAGTAATATTGTACGATAGAACGTTCACTATTTATTATAGTAAATAGATCCCTCAATCTAAGCCCCCCATCATGAATTTTACCATAGTGTAGATCTATCGTCGCTTCAGCGCAAGAACGCCCTTTGACGCGCTTGATTAAAAAACCCGTCAGTGCAGAAAGGCCCTTATACCGGGCCCTCATGGAACGTGCGCGCTGTTGCGCAAAGGCCGTAATGGAACACGCGCATGACCGCAGTATAATGCCGTTAGTATACACGCGCACATGTTAATGTAAGGGCCTTTCTGCACTGACGCACATGTTCCATAAGGGCCTTTCTGCACTGACGCGCGTGTTCCATAAGGGCCTTTCTGCATTGACGGGTTTTTTAATCAAGCGCGTCTAAGGGCGTTCTTGCGTTGACGCGACGCGTTCTTCTTACCTTATATTTGTGAAATTCCAATTGAACACTTGAGAACGATGACTCCGAAACGCGCTAGCGTATCATCGCGTATTGCGCGCTAAGTGCAGTGCGCGCGGGAATACGCTCCGAATTTTGCGCGCACATCGCGCAAATGTCAACAGCTATAGCTGAAGATATTCTCCCCATTCATTTAACACGGGTTTTGCCATCCAAAAATCGAAAGTTATATTGTACATATGTACAATATAACTTTTTGAAGGGAGGTCACGTGGTACCAATCTAGCCAATCACAGCTCGTATTTTACTACCACTATTTACTATAATAAAATATAATACACTGTTGAGAATTATACATAAATTTCAAAAGATGAAAAAACGCATTCGTGTATTATAACGGTATGAAAGCGAACTAACAGACTTATAGAATTTTTTGTCTCTTCATGTATGAGATAATAATTCAAATAGAAGAATAATGGTCACTATAATTTTATTATAACCGAGTTTCTAGCTCCTATACTTTGCTAAAGGTTTTTAGATGGTATTTTCTTTCATATACCAAAGTATTTACACAGTGTTTTTTAGGCGGGCAAATGAGACGTTTTTCCTTTAAGTAATCACGGAAAAGCGTACTCTTAAAATTTCAAGAAATGTCAATGTCAAAGGAAAAAAAACCCAATTCTACAATTATTGACATCCATGTAAACTACTTACATTAAGTAAGATCCGTTCCCCGATCATTCAGACGGGAACGACAATTCGCGTTTCTATAGCAAAGATAATACTATTAGGGCCTATAGTAAGAAAATAAGGGACATTTCTAAATTACTTCTACTACACTGTCCATCTGTCCAAGAGTTAGATTTTCTAATAATAGCGTGGAAGACATCTACTATCAGGCGAGTTAATTTGATATTCTCGCGTCTTTCCGTGAAGCAGGAGTTTGATGCAGCATTTTATAAGGTCAAGACAGAACAATACGCAAACTTATCAAGTTCGTGAGAGGAACAAATATTGACTTTATCGCATTAAAAATGTTATTGCTAGCATGTCGTTTTTTTTACTGACTCATCGATATTGCTAAATACACTACATAAGTTCCTACACCTCTTCATGCAGAAAAACTACTTGCTATGAAGCGTGTAACTCAAATACCCCTACGTGTTAATAACACTTGTTAATACTATACATACATGTATATATCACGTTTATTTCCTGCTTTGTGGAATGACTCACACAATAAACACAACCTACATCACAGCCACACACACACACACACACACACACACACACACACCTCCATTTGTCTTTATTCACTATCTCATATCAATTTTCTTGTTAGTCAATTAAAGTACCAAGATTGTATTTCTTTGTTATATATTTCGTTGAAGAATGCGATATAAATCAAATAAATAAAAAAAACTACTACAAAAGAAACAGGCACCGGAAAAACAGCAGTTTCACTATATTCAAGTTTTCCTGCCTCGATGTTTTGCTTGTCGTGAGGTTGACCATTGAAAGCAATAGACAATTATAACGTCAGACGATGCGATATTGCTAATGTAATATGAAAGATATTACATGTTTAATGAAAATCAGTGTCTAACATAGAGACGGGCAATCTGTCTGATGTCAATCAAAAGTGCATATAACCATAAATGTAGCATAATTTATATAAAATTCATATGAACGATGAAAGCTTGTTGAAAAAAATGAAAAGCGACGATAAATTATAAGCGATGTAAGCCCAACATCTTAATTGTGGTTTACAGAAACCATTAAATTGTATGCGTGTATGCGTCTGTGTCCGCTCTGGTGACTGTGTTGTAAACATTTCCATCTTATATCCAAATTTAACACAATATTTGTATTACCAGCCACATATTTTAATTGAAGGTATAGTGCCAAAATTCCTTCATACAATGTTTAATCTTCCACTCTTCAGTATTGCCAGTTATCGTAATTCGTTCCGACTTTAAGGGTAATGGCGAGTTTGGGAGATGTGCAAAATGCCTCAAGAAAAGATTGCGTGCCAACATCTCCATGTACACTGAGTCGAGTGCTTTGCCACACTGGAAGGTGTTCTTTTTAATTTGTTAAATTGAGGAGAAGCGGACATACCAATGCCAGTATTCCTTTAAAGAATAATTGTAGAAACCAGGGGCGGCGTCACAACGGGGGAGGGGGGGTCAGAGGGGCGACCTTCCCCATTTTTTAAATGTAGTTAAAATCATGGGATTTGAGTGGTTTTCAAAAAATTTGAATACCCCCCCCCCCCGAGATATTTGCTTTTTTGGCTGTGAAGGAATAATATTTGGTAGCTTTCGCTCGCTGACGGGAGATGTTAGGCCGGAAAAGCTCCCGAGAAATGTTTTCGGGAAATTTTTATCCCGACGGATTCCCCCCCCCCCCCAAGATTTCATCCTGGCGCTACCCGTGGTATAAACTGCACCAAATATAAAGATATAAAGGAAATAATCTTGACCCCGTGATTTCTGATGTTGTTTCAAAACATAGATGGAATATGAAACTTTCTCCCCTCCATGTAGAAAAGTGCACGTAATCTACAACTTCTTTCTCCAAGCCTGCCAATTCCGTTTAAATAAAAATAATTGACAAATATGTTTGACGAAGATGGTGACCTCGGTGGCGCAGATCAAGATAGTTTTAAACAAAATCGCGAACCAGTAAACACAAATCCATATCGATTGAGAATCTTTTGATAGTCTTCCGGGAAAACACAGACTGATAGTAAAGAACAGGTTTCAATGGCGTCACCGTGCGTTACTGACAACAACTACGCAGTTAAATATAACACAGGATCTCGTGTTGCTTATTTTGCAACGTAATTAATATCCAAAGGTATCTTTGGTACACATGTACGATATATTGCAAACCATTCTACGACCGTTGATTGTTTGTTTAATATTTTTTAAATCTTCTGGCTCGGTTTCTGCCACTGTGTTCTACATAGACGCTGATTAATCTCAACGAATAGAGTAGGAAATTAATTTTCCCATGATTTATTGAAAATGAAATGAGAAAAGTTTTGGGTAGCATTAAGTGTACTGAATTTTCCGGAATTGGTAGCAGTATTTTTCTTTAATGAAGAGTTGTAATTAACTGAAACGTGTGGTGTGTTTCTCAGACAATTCCACAATGACCTATTGTTTGGCGGTAATGTCCATTTAAACGACTATAACTCTTTATGCACACAAGGTAGGAAAGTATGATTGGTACAGAAGTTGAAAATGAAATTCTATACAACATCACAAATTTTTACGTGCTTCTTCTTACGAACTCGGACATCAAAACATAAGTGCCACCCGACAGATCTTGTTGTTGCTTTATTTATGTTATAGAATGTATATCGGTACTTGTTATGACTGCTGGTGACATCTTCATTGCACAAACAATGCAAACATATATACATATTTTGTTGGTTTTTCTTTAAATAGTATAACAGAAACCATATGTGTTTGTTTGGATAAGGTATACATTACAGACTTAAATACTAGGATATCCATTTTGCGAACCTCCAAAAACACAAAAAAGTATTAGTTTAAGCAGTTATAGGCTATACTTGTGGAGTCCGTGTCTGTGAATTCTTAAAAATCAATAATTATCTAGAATTTCGTGATGCACAAATAACTAGCCCACTATGTATAGATGTGTGTCTGGCTCTGTTCGCAATATAATGTCATTATTCGTGTATTGGCTATGAATAATATTCTGCATGAGAACTAGTGCATAATTATAATGTGTCGAGTAGCAAAAACGCGGATGGTACACGCTTGTGATGAATACCAATGTAGGAAATGGTCTATAAACCTATACGAATATTTTTTTGCGTGGGCTAGGAAATAATTCAATTCAAAATCTTACGGTCAAAAATTCCACCAAAATTGATTTTCTAGTTCGTGCACTATGATAGATATTTCTAAATTATAGTTTCTTCTACGTATTTAGGCATATTTTAGTCATGTAAAATGGGCCACTATTATAACTTTAGAAGGTCAACAGCGTTTAGGAAAGAAAGGGTCCGATTTCAAAAATAAATTCTTCAGGTGAAAAGACACTTAGGTTTTGAGGTCCAGTGACCTTTTTGAATGGTTTATTTTACTTTTTTTAATTTGCCTTTTATACGCCATAGAAATTGCAAAGGATTCACAATGTAGGCATTTTATGTATATTAATCATTTGCAAAATAATATAGAGGCTTTCAAATAAAACGTTATTCAACGTGTCTCTAAATGACCAATCATTTGAATTAAATGGTAAAACTGCAAGGACATCGCACAAATTATTTCCGTATCACTGTGGCTACTTTTGAAACTTTTGTGTGTGGGAAACCGACTGTGTATGATTGTGCGTTACTATGCCTACAAAATTTTACACGATTTTACACCACAAAAGCATCAGAAAAGTGCATTCATTACATCAAGAGCTGCAGTTCTATCACAATCAGCGAGATGAGGGTGGAATATTAAAATATTGTAATTATGGTAATTACATCTATTGGTTAACTTCACGCCCTTATTGCTCCTGATTACTTTCTATTTAATGTAAGTTGACCGACTTTATGAAGGTTGATTTTCACGAGGTTTCAGTTTTAAAATTGATTAATCTAAAATATGTATGTGTCCGCTTAATTTGGTTTTCCATTAACCAAAATACTATAATAGCTGTAGGTATTTTATTCTGATATAATGATGGAAATTCAAAAAGATATACGAACAACAAGGCTTCACATTGCTCAAAATATTTCAATACAATACAAAGACACAAAAGAACAAAATCTCATAAATATGCAATGCTATCAATCATTTTTAACCATTATTGGCCAATACTAACGCATTGTTATCTATGTACATTTAATTTGTACCATTCACAGGAAGAGTGGGTAAGTAGAGTTGTGCTTTTTAAATATAAGCATTGAAATTCATATATGCATTCAAATTCAGTTCGAATTTATTTCAATTCCATTTATTTCATATATACTTATTTCCGCTGGAACAGTGATCTGCAAAAGATGCTGATATTAAACATTCAGTAATGTTAGATATAGTACCATTTTGCTAAGTAACGTGCTGTAAATATATGGCAAATTTCAACCATCTTTCAGTCGGTAAAGGATCTGAATATTGGTCTTAAGATATAGGTTAAAAAGTATTTCATTTGGATCTACAACTCGGAAAGTTTGGTTTCATCATGCCCAGTTTTACATCGACTAATTTGAAGAGTGATGCAGTGAAAGCAAAAATTCAAACGTATTGCTTTATATCTAAAACAATAAATTTATCGTTTATAGTTCTTTCCTTTGGGTCCTTCATGTCATTATTCTTGGAAGTAGTAGTAGGAGTGGTAGTAGTAGTAGTAGTAGTAGTAATAACATCATCATTGACATAGATTTTTTTTGTTAATTTGATTTGTTTACTGTCATGTCGTGCTAGTATTAAGGTCTTATTCTTTGTTTACGTGATCGAATTTTTCATAATAATCGAATACACGCTACTAATAGAAAAGTATTAACGTTGATTTCCTGAAAGTTAATCACGACAATTTCCTGCAAACCTGCTTCAAACCTGTCAAACGGTCGCTGACATGATGATGATCTTTTGTACGTGTACTAGATACCATTCGAACTGGAGGTCTACACATGGAACCTTACACACGCGCAATTACTAAAATAACACTTCATTCATATCATGATCGCTCTCGTCCATAATATTTAATTCGTCTAATTGAGTTAAATTTAATTAAATTGAATTTATTTCTACATATGTTAAAAATCAATACATTGCTAACATCGATACAGCGAGCGCTCTGTATCACGGTTCGTAATCAAATTACATAAAGTCGGGTATGCCAAAAAAGAACACTCCGTAATGGGTGAAGGTCAAATTCTAACGATACATTATTATGGTGTTTGTGAAGGAACCTGATAGAAATCAGAAAGCTTTTAAGTATATTCATGAAGATCATTGTATGGTTAATGTTTTAAGTACAATAACCTGGCACTGCACATTATTTGCACAGAAAAAGAAATTAACGCAAAACAACTACAATACACACTCAAACACTGAAAAAAATACATACGCACATTCAGGATTTAGACAAACTTGTTTTCGAGAACGAGAAGAAAAAAATGGAGGGTAATATATAGGGCAATCTTAAAGATGTTTCGTAACGCACAAGTATTGAACTACATGTACATGCAAGTTACATTAAACATGTAAGGGAACCCATTATTGTGATGACGTCAGTGGCGGATCTACAGTGGGTTAAGGGGTTAACCCCCCCCCCCGGGGGGGGGGCTGCCAAGTGAAAATGTGATGTGTATTGAAAAGTCATCATGTTTAAATCGAAAAATACCCCCCCCCCGCCCAATCCGAAAACTGAATCGACGCCACTGGGTTAAACCCCCTCCTTAGCAAAAAGCTAGATCCGCCCCTGAACGTCAAATTAAAGCAGTATAGGCTCTCTGATGATCATCGTAGACTGTCAGGAGGCATTTAAGCAGTTTAACCTAGTTTATTACTCTACTTCTGCAAGCAGGATCCAAGACGTAGCAGGCAGATAATGCAGAACGATGACATTCCTCTGTTAATAGAAATTGGATGGTACTTTGTAAGAAGCAAAGTGAAAACTTTGATATTACCAGAACTCTAATTTTTATTTTTTGAAGAATTATGGTTTACTTTGATTCTGCACCACCCGCATTGTCAGTGGTATAAAATAGGCTCATGGATGCATTCCGCGAATACATATTACATTTGAACACTACAAAATTTAGATTTAAAATTCAAACTGTATGCTTTAAAACTGAAATAAAAGAATACGAGATTAGTTACACCCCAGCAGATAAATTCTTATAAGCCCTACAGTTTTTCTTACAGTAAAATTCGTGAAAACACTATGATACAACCAATATCATCTAATATTTCCTGTACATGTACCTCTAAGAATATTTCTGTTCTGTACAATCCTGTATCGATTACGGGCAAGTTATGACGTGGATGTGTAGCAATGATTTAAAAAGATAAACAAAATTTAAAGTCAATCCTGTGAAAACATCAGTCAGTTTTAAAAAACAAAAATAAATGTACGATTTAAGAAGAGACCCGCATAATTATTTCAATGTATGATCAATGCTTTCTTCACTCAACAAGTTCAATTACCAGGTCATGTTGGCACCATTAAATTATAGCATGATTTGAAATAGTCCTCCTTTGGAAATAAGTCTATAATTGTAGAATAAATTACAATGTACAAGTTTTTATTTAGATAGGAAATGTGTTTCAACCCATTTTGTTCTTGAGACAAAAAGACAAATACTCGCAATCGTGTCATTTTCTTTTAAAGCATATCTCCGTTGTAGTAACTTAACGACATTCTTGAAAAACAATGAAATAGTACGATAATGCCATTTATTCTGAAAAACAAATGAAATGATTCAGTCAGGCAACAGATATGATCTATTTATTTAGGGGGAATAATGTTCTCTGCAGTTATTATAAAAGTATAACTGGAATTGTACGCAACTGCTTTGAAACAAAAAAATGTAATTTATCTTCATCTATATTGCTACTTTTTAGTATACTTTTCAATTATCGTTTGTTTGTTTCTTTTAATTACTTTTAATTGAGTGCGTTTGTATAAAGTACGAAACCCCTGTTTAGATTCCTGAATTAACACTAAATATTGTGAATAACTGTACCTACGTATTTCCTTTAGTGTGGTTAATAAAACATTTATATTCCACATATTAAGAATCTCGTTATTGGTTAAGAGTTAATCACGGGATAAAGCGCGGTTTTGCCCATTAATTTACCCAAGAAGTAAAGTTCGTTGCACTCGATGGTGTTAGTACGTCTGTGTTTCGTTGATCATTTTAGGTCGTATAATCCCAATGTGCGTTGTGAATATCTTAAGTACACGCACGAAATAAAAGTGTGTTGCAGTCGGACTATCAATTGCCTATCAGACGCTCGGCCCGCGGTCCGGCATTTTTCTCGTATAAAAGTGCAAGTCACTTTCTTTCTACAGAATTTACAAGTAAATGGTTTCAATTGTGGAATATAAAGCATAAAATCACCTTTTGGTTTCAGGCGACGGGACAAACTATCGCTACCTCGGCGATCTGGAAGTACATGTTATCTTTCTTCAGAGAGATAGCTTCATCCAGATGGCCTCGGAAGTGATTGTTTGTCCCATCACCTTTACCAACATTGATTATTTGCTTACTGTTATTCAGGGCAAAGTTAAATGAAAGAGGACATTCATTATATATAATTAACGACATATATAGGAAGACTGTGTTGATATGAAAGTGGCCACATATTACTGTAGTAGGCAATTATGAGAGCTATAATAACGCATATATTTTTGCCTTTGTACTGCCTGTTTAAGGTTGAAAATAATGGTTTAGAAATACACAAATGAATCCAAACAAAGCAGAATTTGATATGACTATTTAAGCTTTAAATGGACAAAATTCAGAGTTCTAATAGGAATTAGCCAGTTCGAAATCATTTTGCGGATGTGCAAAAGGACATAAGAAACTGGATAGTTCAACGTGAAAACTTTGTTATAAATCATACATGTACGAGATGCGTATTCAGGCATGTACGCGTGAAGGAAATTTCCTCAACAGAGAGTAGCGCAAGCAAATGATGCAGTCCATCACTTTAAGAATAGTTGTTCTCAAGTGTCTTGCCTAAAGGCTTGTAACTCTTGAGAGAAATCATTATAAGGTCATTTATTTCACCTGCTTACTACGTGGACTATTAATGATATTCACCTAATAGCATTTAAAGGGCATAAAAGTAGTTTTAGCCACAAGTACTGAAACCTCTGGGTAAATGATTTGATTTGCTCTAGCAACGGCAAAATAAAGAAAACAAATTACCATTTTATATTTCTTGAATTCATTTTAACATCAACGTCAGTTTCTCGTAACTTGGTTAGGTGAAATGAATTCTCAGCAAAACAATATTGTTAAATTTGAGCTATGTCAATTTTAAAACTGTATCAATTAGTTAGTAATTGACGTTAATATGTATAACGAAGCAGACATGCCCAAAGGTTAATGTATTCAACTCCACTAGTGAGTTACGCGTTTAATTAGGGTAAATATTACATGGACACGTTCTGCCTTTAGCAGTGCAGTTGCAAAACTATCACCGAGCTCTATCATAACCGTCAATTACAAGGAAATTGTTTCTTTACATTTCAAATATCGACTAATGAGAAAGATCAATCGAAACATAAAATGGGCGTGGCTTCAATATTGAAGGCTTTGCCATATAAACAATGGTCATGACATGTCCAGCAAAAGGCAAACAACAAGAGGGTACTATGCCAGAAAGATCATGATGCTCAGACTGCGTGGCACCATTCTGATGTAGCAGAGAATCTGAAACCATTGTCTTACAGTCTTGCTATTTTACAATATTCGTGGTATCGTTTTCAGTTCGGAAAGGCCTGTAAAGATTGCGCTGTCTTTCAAGATAATTACACGCTTTCTCATCGAGGATTCAGCCATCTAGATTTAGCGTAGCAGTTTACAACACATCATCAAGCAGCTCACAACATTTGCCATTCACCTCGGTGCATGGTGATAATTTTTCAGCCTAATCCATTTAATACTTGCTTATTAGCATGTTTAACTGCACTTACATCCTACATAAGTAACAATTTCGCGACATATGAGCAAAAGATACAGTCTTGATTAGATCATCTCTATTTACTTATTTTCTTTGTGGAATTCGGATTACATCAATTCTATCGGCTACATCTCTATGGCTACATCTCTATGGAACACCATGCAGACGCTGTAAGCAGTCTTAGTATCCACTTCTGAGTAATCTACAAACTGACGTTACGTTAAGCATGAGCAACAGATGACATGCATCTGAATTCTTGCTTCACTGATTTAAATGGCTGTTCAATATTTGATTCCATATGCTTGCTTCATTAATTTAAATGACTGTCCAGTGTGCGATTCATAAATCTATTGCTTGCTTCGTTAATTTAAGTGACTGTCCAAGGTCGGATTCAAGTCCAAACGTACTCCTTGGCCAATCATATAAACACTCGCTTTTAACCAAACAGCAAGAATGCTGGACCGTCTGCTGTTCTAGTACTTGTATCAAGTGACACACCGTTTGCATCTGTGCCTTAAGTACTGTGATATTCAATCAGGAAAGAACGGAGATTAATTGTTCGCTATGCATGAAAACAATGCAACATCTTCACCTGAAAGCGTTAATCCAGCAATTAATGCAGTTTACCTTGCAGTGTACGTCTTGGTAACAGTAGTTTCAGCCATAGGTAATGCACTGGTCATCATTGCAATCGGAAAGTTTCCGTTTCTTCGCACCGTGTCCAATTTATTCGTGTTATCCCTCGCAGTCACCGATTTTACAGTCGCAATCGTCATTTTACCCCTCTCTGTTCAGTATATCTATTTACACCAGTGGCTTCTTGGCAGAGTTGTGTGTATATTGTGGATAAGCGGCGATGTCCTGTTGGTAACGGCATCAATTTTGAGTCTGTGTGCGATTTCCATCGATCGTTATCGTGCCATCAAACAGCCGGTCAAGTATTCATTAAAACGTACTCCTCGTTTGGCGGGAAAAATCATTGCAGTCGTTTGGATAGTCTCTACCCTAGTTAGCATTCCATCAATTTTTGTAGTCGAGCATTCGGACGTGGAATGCGCGTTGCAGAAGAACATTGTTTTCACGATATCCTCGTCGTTGATATCATTTTACGGACCTTTGGTGGTCGTTGTCTTTGTGTATATCAAGATTTATCTGGTGGCCAAACATCGAGCCAATCGCGTGGGATCTTTGAACGTTGTGATGCTGTCAAATGTTACTGGCGAACAATCTAATGAAAATGTACCAGCAAGACAACCACTCAAGCGGCAAACAACGCTCCAAAGATTGAAATCAACTCTGTCTAGATCCTATTTGTTCGCCTTATCCGCAAGGAATGAGGAAAGTGTCTTGACAAGCGGTGAACCTTCTAATGCCCCCGACTTCTCAAGAGCAATATCTAGTAGACTGACCGCTCGCAGAGAAGGGAAGACGGCTCGAACAATTGTCATAGTAGTCGGTGCTTTCATAGTCTGTTGGTTGCCTTTTTTCCTCATGCATGTGACACTAACAATATGCCAATCCTGTTATATCTCCGGTTCCATCTTCCACCTTGTATCATGGCTTGGTTACGCTAATAGTGCCGTTAATCCTATCATTTACACTTTGTTTAACAAAGATTTTAGAGAGGCCTTTGTTAAACTGTTGCGATGCAAGTCTAGGTAATTGCATTACATCACATTAAAAATTCCGTCCCTAAATTTCGGAAAATGTTTGAAGAGCAAAGCACATACAAGTACCAACGTACATGTACATGACCAGTATACTATTATGAGTGTAAGACACGCCCTTAAAGGCATTGCATAACAATGTTGTTTCCAGTTTTAAAAAAATCTGAGCTACATGATTCCCCATGCTACCAGTGTCTCTGATAAGGTCTAAAAATGAAACCCTGCAAAAAATTGCACTTTAAAACGAAGTGCTTTAAAAAAGTGAAATTCATTGAGAGACCATTCCAGCTTTCCCCCATAGACTGCTGTGTTGCAGAATTTCCTATCGGCTGAGAATAATTAATGTGCCAATTTGTATCTACACATATTGTACTAGTGACAGCATAACTGTCTGAACTTTTGTGTTCTAGGGTGTTGATTTGTCCATTCAAACGCTGTCAGATATGTCAGATAGCAAAGTTCGACAATTCGTCGGCGGTCATCCGAACCGTTGTATCGCGATACGACAGTGCGAAACTCATTTCAGAGAAAATCGACTTCAAAGTTTACTATAATTGCCACTTCTTGTCCCAAGTATTACAAGATGTTCAATGCTATAAATATACGTGGTAGGAAAGACCAAGACAATTGTTTAACATTGATATCTTTATTTTTACACAGAACCAAGAATCAGAGAAAATATCGCAAAAGAGTTACATGCTTGTAATTTCGGTTTGAGCGGTTTAGATTTTCCCTGTACCAAAACGCCATAGGGAGTTCAACAACGCTGACCGCATTTTCAATACGCGCGATCAAGCAAACCGTCGTATCTCTCTTTCACGTGGAAAGTCAATGCAACGCGTATGCTGTCCGCGTATTTGCATATTAAGTGCGCGCAGTTGTTGTTTGCTGTGCTACAGCACACGTTTCCAATGGGATTTGTGCATTTTATCAAAAAATTATATGGCATCGCCTTTAAAATCCCCACATATCTCAAAAAGTAAAATAAATTGCTGCCTAAAAATTTAACCATGTATAGAGTAGGACTTGTACCTTCATTTTCTGCAAAAATCTCAAAATCGATGAACGCCGACGAATTTTTTAAACGGGTCTTTCACAGTGTTATACAGTGTCTTTAAGGAAATATTTTAGCACTGTTTGCGGTCTAAAAGGTAAACCCGGGAAAAAAATGCTAAAACCAGAAAGGCCTAATATGTTATTTTCTCCGAACTTTGTACATTTTTACACATCTTTTTAAAGTGTGCCAATCTGAGATCTTAAAGGAGTTTAAAGGTATTAAAGGCATTATTCGGGTTGATTTGCCCTGAGATGGAACATCTTCGGTCTTAATGTCATATAGAAAGAAGATTCTTCGGTACGTGTTCATATATCAATCTGAAAAAAAAATACTCCTTTGTACAACACAACGACAACTTTCACACTCATTCAGTAATCATTACTTTTTTTTTAAATGGTGAAAACAGTGTTATATCTCTCTGCTGGAGGTCCCACGGGAAATGAGTAATTGTAACATCTATGTACCATTATAATTGGTATTGATTGTGAAGTTCAAACACGAGTAATAATATTAATTTTCTGCCCATCACACCTTTTAACTTTTTACACACTGAATTTATTCTGAGAAGATAATAATGACAATTGTTCTTTTCATATTTTCTTTGAAATTTGCTTTTCTCATTGAAGTATTGAAATGGTATTTTTTTTCTATTGACGTTTTTAAGCTCACTAGCTATTTTATGTCTAAATTATTATTAAGATTGTTCAGTTTAATTGTACTATTGTGCAGGGATGCAACATCAGCGCACAAAGGGTTAGAGGGCAGTGACATGATTGGGAGAAGTACGAAATGCCTCAAGAACCAACTGTCAGATTATGTCAATATATACACTGGACAGAGTGTAAATTGACTACTTTCAGTTTTTCGGGCGGTGCCTATCTCCGTGACAATTATAACCCTATGCCACATGGCTGCACAAGACAGTTTGACTACAATAGGGGGTTGGTGCTCTGGTAGTCCTATGCTTTTAACTCCGTACACTATCTAGATATCTGAGGCTAGAGGTACTTACAAAAAATTACAATCTTGTGATTCTCCTTAAATCCACCGACTGATTTTAAACCCGTTTTGTGTGTTATCAACTTCACCTCATTTGTCTAGGACTTTGTAATGTGTGCAGTTATAGATGATATTAAAAAAAAGATATAATAATAATGATAACGTATAGCTTGTAGCTACATTCCATTTATTCGACATTCACGATATGCAGGTTTTTTTGTGTGTGAGATACATTATTAATATTTTTACGATTAATAGTTCAACAGATCTTACGTCTTATTCCTATGGGATAACAAATGTCTGGGTGAAAACACAAAATTATTAAAGGTTACATCCTCAGTGCCTGCAAGGTTACCATAATTTGTGCACCCCTGAATTTTTTATGTGCAAATTTCTGATGGTTGTAGGAAATACTCCGCTGTACATTTGCAAATGTTTTAGACATGGAGATTACATGTATGCATAATTGTAGCCTGGATGTTTAAGATTGATCAAGCCATTATTTAATACAATGGACACTTTAAATGTCTGACATGTAAAATACCACTTGTTGAATTGTGAAAGCAATATGATATACTAAATGGATAATTTGTTCGTGTAAATGGGCTTAAAGAGGCACACATAATGATTCATAGTATGGGCATGATAATAAATATCAAAGATATTGACACGGGGCTTAGAGAAACTTCACTATCCTGTAAGTTAATCCTGAACAAGTACAGTTTATGAATGTCTTGATTGAGCTTGAAATTATGCAGATGTATATTACGTTCAGGGGTGCAGTCGTATCATAATAGAGCAAATGAAATATAAGATATTCGTTTAAGACAACAGAAATTACAGGTCGTTTTGAATTTGAAAAGATATTTATTACTCATGGTGAGAAGCAAATTCAACCCCTTGCAGGTCATATAAATTACGAGTAGTTCATACGTGCATCGTTATCCACACATTATACAAGCATATTGTTGTCCTTTTAAGTCTGTAGAACCATACATGTAGTCCAAAACAAAAGTACCCATATTTCTGGTTTGGGTGTAAGTACAGCTGTATTTCGAAGGTCGATTTCGTATATTGAAAAAATATGTATGGGCATTTCAGTGAATTATTGGACAAATCACAAATTCGTCGCCTTTACCACGAACCGTCGTCTCTGGCCAATTTCTTGATTTTTTTCAATTTTCAGGTTTTTGCATATTTCATAGGTACTCGTGGATACCTACAATCTGTGTAAATTTCAGAGTCTGAAAATACGTAGTTACGTCATACTGACATCACCATAAAGCGTCCGCTCATCAATATTGCGGTTTTCCCTTACCACGAACCGTCGTCTCTGCTGCGCGCCGAGTGTGCGCACGCGCAGTGGCCGCGCAAGCTTGCTCAGGGCGGTTCGTGGTAAAGAGTTTTCTGTAAAATCCAGGTAATTATGTACCACGAACCGTCCTCTCCTATTGAACATGTACTCAAATGAGACTTTGGATAAGTAAGCTCTTCAATATTTGTGTATATGTGTATGTGTGTATGTGTGTATGTATGTATGTATGTATGTATGTATGTATGCGTATGTGTATGTCCGTCTGTCTGTCTGTCTGTTTTTTCTGTATCTGTGTGTCTGTGTTTCTCTGTGTGTATGCGTGTGTCTCGTGTTTACGTGTGTGTGCGTCTGTCTGTCTTTGTGTGTCTGTGTAAATGGTGTATGTATGTGAGTGTGTATTGGCGTGTGTGTCTGTGTGTGTTTATTGTGTGTCTGTGTTCATGTGTGTTGTGTGTTCGTGTGTTTATCTATTTCTGTACCACGAACCGTCCTCTGTTGTTGAACATTTACTCAAATGATGAATTTGGATGAGTATAAGCTCTTCGTATGTAGTGTAGTGTAGTGTATAGTCTCTGTATGTGTGTGTGTGTGTGTGTGTGTGTGTGTGTGTGTGTGTGTGTGTGTGTGTGTGTGTGTGTGTGTGTGTGTGTGTGTGTGTGTGTGTGTGTGTGTGTGATTGTGTGTGTGTGTGTGTGTCTTCCTGTCTGCCAATCTGTCTGTCTGTGTGTCTGTATGTCCCGTTTCTACGTGTGTGTGCTTCTGTCTGTCTCTGTGTGTCTGTGTATGTCTCTGTATGTATGTGTGCATTGTCTGTGTGTATGTCTCTGTGTGTCTGTGTTTATGCGTGTTTTATGTGCGTTCTTGTGTGTATTTGTGTGTGGATTTTATTACAGGGACCTTCAATGTTACAAACACGTCTGTGTTACCTGACGGGTCCGGTATTTCCATTTTTCCAATTATTTTGTCATAGAGGATAGGCTTCGTTTTCTGTTATCAATGATTTGTATTCGTTTATAAAAAAAATCATACTATATTTGTTCTCTTTTATTATAATAATTGATAAGTATATGTAAAGGATGAAAAAACAAATATTTGTTGATATTTTAAAATTATGAATTTATGTTTATGTTAATTATTGTTACTTGTGTACATTACGAGATTGGTATTGTTTTGATAACTGAAATTATATCACGCTTAACCTTGTCATTTTGTTACACTGGTTGATTTATATCTTTGGAAATAAAAAAAAAATGAAATGAAATGAAATGAAATGAAACGAAGTTTAATGAATAAACATTTTGACAAAATTAGCGATAATCTCACACAAAAAGAAGTTCTCTTCCCGTCATTATCGTTATAGCTCCAGCTCTTATAAATTTTCTTAATATTATGGAAAAAAACAGAACAGCGCCAAAAAGCCTCCAAAATTAACGCTAGGAGTTACACGCTGTAACAAGACAGTATAACTAGTATGAGCAGATTAAACCATTAAGTAATTGGCAGCTTAGTCATTTTCTATTTAACAATAATGTTTCGATTTTCAATTAGTTTTAATAATACCGTTAAGATCTGGATTGTATAAGGTTTTTTTTATTTTTAGCGCAAAATGGCAGGCTAAACAAGTTAGGTATAGTTTAATATACTACGTCTCTATGAGAAACTCAAGCCTAACATTCGAATCTGTTGAATCAAGTTT
>JZLH01S0331976.1:2080-20123 GCA_001188425.1 Eucidaris tribuloides | reverse complement strand
AATTCAATTTTAAAACTCGTATTGAAAACAGCAAACATACTATAGAGCATTTTCACAGTAGACCTCTTCAGCGTCCATTTTGTTATTGCTACATAGTCAGCTGACGCACGGCAGAGCGGACGGTTCAGTGGTTAAAGGAATCAGCGTTAATCGCGTACTTTTCCCTTTTACAACGAAACCGTACCTTTTCTCTAATTTTGCTAAGCCAACTAGAAACAAAATTCTTCACTGCATCATAAAATAATTTAACCTAGATAGAAACTAGAATTGCAGTGAATACTCTGATTGTAATATTTAATTTATATTAATTCAGAAACAACTTTTAAAACTCAGCGATATTCAAACAGCAACGATCCATAAACCTACAGTTTCAAACAAAGATCGCTTCAAGCGTCCATTTGTTTTGTACATTAGCGCTTACGCGCCACAGGAGAGCGACCCCAGAAGTTCGATGGTAAAACTACTTAACGTGAACGCGCATTTCGATTCTTTACCACGAACCGTCGTCTCTGTTTAATCGAATATCAAATTGTGCCAAATCCCCGGGTTTAAATTTTTGATAAAAGTAATATGGATATAAAATTAAATGCACATGCCTATCATGCAATGTCATTCATTTGAAAAACATTCTCTTATTTTAAGAGTTGGAAATTCTCAGATTTCAAAACAGTCGTCTACCTGCTAACAGCGTTTTCTACAAAACATAAACTTTTCGCCCACGCACGCGCAGAGACGACACGTTCGTGGCATAAACGGCGACGAATTATATAATATAAACTGCTCTTGTATTGTATTTAATGGTTTGAATGGGTATGAATCATGAAGAAACAATAGGGGACATCATTCCTACTCTAAATTTTGCGTCTTTAACAGCACCCTCTAGGAGAATCAGAACCATACATGAAATACCACATGTGGGACTAGTGTGACTAAATCTCAGTTTTATGAAAAATTATCATTTGTTCTGCAGTTTTCTCCATGGCAATAGCCTCTTCTCATTGTTTTGAAAGTAATAAAGCCCCACATATGCACACTAAATCTGAAAAAGACATGAATAAACGCAAATTTTTGTGGATGGACAAAATGTAACGTAACTAACCATGTTTTTGATGTTGTAGTTAAAAATGAAAAGATTTTTATCAATAAGTTATATATTAAATGACTCATCAAAACAACAGAAATAGCATGAATACCACAGTTTGTTTCAGTTGAAAACAGGTGAGGAAATTTTTGAGGACAAAGACTTGTCATTTTTTTCATGTCCTTTTTATGTAACGTAACTAACCATGATTAAAGTTCTTGTTATAACCCACTGAAACATGTCTCATGATTTTGCTTGATGTTGTGAAGTAGGTGCCAGTCTAGAGAATTGACAGTACCAAAACAGAAAAATAATATCAAAGCATATTCATGTAGGAGCCAAATGTTGAGTAAAGTTTGTCATAAAGTGTAACTTAACTAATCACAGAATTGCCCATATGTATTTTAAAGATGTCTTTATCGAGGATCATGATTCATAAAGTTAATCTGCAGTGTTATAACCCTGGCTTTTATTTCTCTAAGATGTACGAAAAGTTCAGGAAACATTTCCTATTTTACAGCAGTTACAGATAGTATTATAGGTTAGCATAAACTGCTTTTCTGGGTATAATATTCGATGTTGTTAATGTACATTGTTGAAAAAAAATCACTTATTCAGGGAAAGAATATTTTACAAATAGGGCTACTCTTTGTGAATAATTATATGTTGACTTGTGTATTTATTGGTATCACGTGGTTATCCATGTAGAGGCTGAAAATAATTAATTAGCAAATACAACTGATTTTATATTTCTTTTGGCCTAAGTAACTGTAATTGCCATTATAATGAGAGGGTATGATTATACATTCTTGTAATAATTAAATCAATATTTATCCCAAACTGTTTAAAACATTCAAAGAAATCTTATTAAAATGCATAATGTTACTTATTCTGTCTGAAATGCTTGTTGTTTTATCTCATTTTATCCGTTTATGTACTCAATATTCGTATCAATGATACTGATTTAATCATCAAGATATACTGTATATACCTCAATTAATTACTTGGTTTTGTATACTATGAAACACGTACAACTGCTCTCTACACGGTTGTTGCTCCTTTAGGTACAATCAGTCTTTTGAAAATACCACTTTTTTTTACTGAAGAAGTCATGCATGTATCTTTCCAAGCTACAAATGCACAAGCTGCACAAGAACTCAAATCGTAACCACGGGGAGGGGGAAATGGGCAGGGGAAAAAACGTATGTTTGTGAGCAATTGTGCATGTGTGCGTCTACGTGCGATATTCTGTCGATTACATGTGCCTGCCCCCCCCCCATACCACAAAACCGGCCACGCCACTGCGGACACATATAGTATACACTAGCTCTCGTGCAAGTATGTGCAATGGTGCGCATGTCAAAGGTCCTCGATTATGCAAACTAAAAACTTCTCGTGAATCAAGGCGGGTAAATTAACAAACCGACGAAATGTTGACATTTCTAATTCACAACAGCCTTTCGGCTTTTTTTTCGATAAGAGAATGTGTAGGTATAATGGGGTAAGTATAGTGTAATTACATTGCTCATCTGAACTCGTTGGCTACGGGAAATGCGGTGTACCCTGTGTTAACACTAGGCGTTTTCAGAATCTCTGAGGCAACTCGTTAATAAAATAGTTCGCTGATGAGATGATATGCCGACTATTTTGTCGTAAGGTGGGTCAGCCAAACCCATCTTCGTCATAGCTCCTGTCATTTTTATCATATTATCGATGTAATATACAGCACAATTTCCTCCCTCCCTTCTTACCTTCAACATCCACTAAATTTGTTGTCCATTAAGGTCAGAACTGACTGTTAACGCAGCATTTCAAAAGTATCGATTTATACGAACTGCAGATTTAACTAACGGTAAAATACATTCAAATGTCATGCTTTATATTCTTATATCATTAATAATTGCCCAGAACTAACAGGCCTTTAGTGTATCGATGCAGTGGTAGTCTGTGACGTGTGCAGAAGCAGTCCAAACCCTCTGGAAAGACTTTACGCTTCAAATCGCAATTATCAATGCCGCTCATTTTACCGGTAGTCGTGATTTGTTTTTACAGCGGGAACGGCAGCGATGCTTTGAATCTGTTCATCGAAGGATATGTATTAAGTTCATTCAATTAAATGAATTCTATATTTATGTTTATATTTATTTACATATATATATATATATATATATATATATATATATATATATCTGTTGTTGAAATTGACTGCGTATGGTTAATTAACATCAAGGGAATTGAACATATCAACCAGCTTTATCAATTTTTGGTAGTGTGATGTTTATTTTTAAACATGTCACTACAAATCACGCGAGCAAAACGATTTAATACACGATTTTACAAAGATATTTATAAATAGCTCAAATGTCATTAAACACAATGGGTTGCTGGAGAGGCAATGCTATAAAACGTTGCCTCTCATGTAATAGTGAGACTGTGTACGTTGTCTGTTTTAATCTCTACAAAATACCGTTTGCCAATATTTTGTTGGAAAATTATAATGGCCTGTGGGATTTAAACTTTCCTGTGCTGGATGTATGAAACTACTGTTGGACGAAGAGGGACACACGATAATACAATTTCACTGCAGACTACAAAATTCCATCGATATAGATTTAGATGCTGTGTACTGAGACAAATTGAAGAAGAGATTGCTTTTTTATCAAACATTTCTCGTCTTGTTTATTTCACACTTTTTATTCTGTACCTTTATGTACATGCACCATGGCTTGTACGATTATAATTGAAGCTTCATAACTTTTCAGAAAAAGGTCATTTTTGTTATGTTCTGCATTTTTCGAAAAGGATTCGAACAACACTGACATGAAAAGAACTCGTGTCTCCATAAACAGTCTGTGTTGAGACATGACTATACAGTACAGGATGCGATTCAGCCACCAAGTGTACGTACTCGCAAAAAGCTGAATTCACGGGTTTTAATGCAACCGTTGTTGCTATCGGCGTCCAGGAAAATTGTGTTTCTGTTAAACCCTCGACTTAGCGACAGGCGGTGACGTAGAGTCGCCCAGTGTGTTCGGACAATTACTAACGAACGAAAAGGTCTCACGGTCAAAGCCATTCAGCAATATCGAATTAAGTACTTGAATTATATGTTTTGTCACGTGATAGGAAGGGTTGCCTGGTAAGAAGCAACTATGGGTCACGCAACATCATCATTCCACTACGCAACTGTCATCGGGGCGTGTTACACCTGATCGACATCTGGACATTATAGTATTTTGCAATATTGTGGAGGAAAGGTGTAATTGCAATTTAATTGATTTTTCTCATCGGGTAACTGTTATCGCCAATTGTACGATGCTTCGGTGACATATTTATGAGTTTGTGAAATGACTTACAAAACAATTTTGTCGCCATGACGACTTATTGAAGTACATTTAAGATGGCTCGGTAGAAATTTATACCATTTTTTATTCACAGAAGATTTGGTTATGATCTTCAAAATTCCTCTTCAGTACAACGTGAGTAACAGTCACTTGATTCTTTGATTGAAATCAATAAGTGAGGCTATGAACTTCGCAATGTAACAAGTCAACGATTCGTTTCCAGTCAACGAGTTTCAGGTTTGGTTTGGACAAGGTGGTCGATGCTGGAAGTGTGCACAATGCATCAAATAGTTTATTTCTTTGTGTGGGTGAGTTAGATACAGTAAACTAACGCTTACCTTCATTCTGAGACGTTTAAGGAAAGAAGCAACATCACACTATTTCGTCAGTTCTTATACTTTAAAAAAACTGATAAACTGCTCTTAAATTTTGATTTGCCATGTCGGGTTAATTCGCGATTGTTCCTAGGATATGGTGTAATAAAAGTCTTCGAAAAGCTATCGCGATGGAAACAAATAGTTCAGCACCATCAAGTGGTGGAAGTAACTCTGAAGTACTTATCCTTGCTGTAAAACTAATAATTTATGGATTAATAACGGTTACTGCCATCGTTGGAAATACACTAGTTATAATCGCCGTCTCAAAATTCCGAAATCTTCGCACTGTATCAAATATGTTTATCGTGTCTCTAGCTGTTGCTGACCTTTCCGTGGCCGTCGTCATCCTACCACTGTCCTTGCAGGAGGTCTACTTTGCTCGATGGTATTTGGGCGTGGTTTTGTGTAAAATTTGGATATCAGGAGACGTCTTGTTTGTCACCATCTCAATCTTAAATCTAGGCGCCATTTCAGTTGATCGTTATCGTGCTATTAAGCACCCGATAGAGTATTCCCTGAAACGCACTCCACGTTTGGCGGGAAAAATCATCGCCACTGTCTGGTTTCTGTCACTATTCGTCGGAATACCTCCTGTCTTTTTCGCGCAGTACTTTGACAATTTCTGTTTCTTGGGATTGAATCCCTTTTTTATCGTACCGGGATCGATACTGGGGTTTTACGGTCCGCTTGCAATTGTCCTGTTTACGTACGTCAAGATTTATACCGTCGCAAAGAAACACGCCAATCGCAGCAATCGCGTGGGGAATGTGCCTACAAGCGTCCATTCCGAACAACCGTCGGGAAGTGGAACACGAGGACAAAATAAAGGCCGTAAAATATTCGTCACACCTGTGGAGTCTCAAAACCATATCGTACCCTCGATGGTGAGTGTTGATGCAACATCAAACGTGGCAACTGCCTCAGGTGTGCAACCAGAACTTAACAGTGCTAATTCAAACAAAATTTCCGTCACCCGAGAGCGAAAGGCAGCGCGCACCGTGGCCATAGTCATCGGCGTCTTTACGGTGTGCTGGTTGCCGTTTTTTATCGCGATATGGGTGGGTGCTCTTTGTCAGACCTGCGACCCGTCAACTTTCCCGTTCCAGATCCTGACATGGTTCGGATATACTAACAGTGCAGCCAATCCCGTCATATACACCGTTTTTAATAAAGAGTTCCGGGAAGCCTTCAGGAAAATCCTACGATGCACGTTCAGATAGGCGAAAAGGGCAGGATAAAAGAATTACGAATGAACAGTCCATCACAGTCCATCCAGTTATGACGTTCTCGGTTTAAATGACACTATCAAACGAGCCAGGGTTTTACTAGTGTGACTTGCCGTTACCATTATTATTTCCGCTTTTCCAGTTTGAGGAGGAAAAGTGACAATTTGACTTTCAGTGAAATCGAGAGAACATCATGTAGGCCTAAAGGCATTTATATGGGGAAGATTAAGGAAGTTTTGCATTTTGTTAAAAATATTTGTATAATAGTGTCCACTGTCAAATTGTATCTTTATGGCCAAATACATCACTAAATTCATCAGAACGAGTCGTAAAACGTTTTGAAAGTAGTATAGAATCTTCAGCTGGACAGAAATGTAGTCATGTTTGTTGATGACTACCAGCATAGGAAAATTTATTACGGTCATACGACTTCGCCGATTTAATATGGAAATAATCTACTACATTCTTGTATTTTTGTAACATTTCCATTGTGTATATATATATATATATATATATATATATGCAGCAATGGAAATGCACACCTGAAAGTTGACTTGAAGTCATATGACTTAGAGTCATATTACTTAGAGTCATGTTCGTGAACTTAGAATTTTTCGAGCTTGGAGTGTGTACTACGAGCAGCAATGGATTGCTATCACGATTGTAAGAGATACGCAATGCCTTTGAACTGATTATTATAGCATGTTGTTTGTTTGATGAATATTCAACTTCAACTGGTTTGTCGTGTAGAGATTTTTTGTTTTTATCTATTTATGTTTCCTGTATTGATGAGAATGCCTTTAATGACAAAATATTGAGTTAAATGCTCTGATTACAGATCGTCCCAGAGCGGTTATGGACGGGTAGGTTCGCATATTAGATCAGCCACTGCGTGCTTAATCTGCAATGGCGTCTGCAGGCCGCGTGACGTGCGTACGTACGTACGTCTGTGTATGCGATCGCTGCGCCGTGTTCTTGCCGATTCTTGCTGAAGAAAAGTGGACTAGATATTCCTCCGTACATACCGATATCCGCAAGCTAGAATACTTCTCATATCTCGATCTTGTCATTTGTTGCTGGAGATAGATCTAGTCCAATTTTCTTAAGCAATAATACGCAAACACGCCTCGGTGATCACTTACACAGAACGTACGTACTTACGCACATCACACGGCCTGCAGACTTGCACAGAATGCACGCAGTGGTTGTTCTGATACGCGACGACAAACCCTCAACCGCGCTGGGACGATAAGACACAGTAGTAATTAGACCATTAGACTCATTATTTTTTCATAAAATACATTCCCATTCATACAACAAACAGAAATAGAGAAAAACAACAAAATACCAGTCGACGAACCAGTTGAACATTCATTAAACAAACAACATGTATTATAGAATAATCAATTCAAAGGCATGGTGTGTCTCCTACTAAACATTGCCACCCAATATACTCTTGTTTTACTTAAGACGTAATTAACATGCTAATATCGTATAAATTTGTATTTTTATATTTCACGCTGTGATTTTAGTGGTGATGCTTGATCGACAATCCTATATTCAATCCTTAGAAAGTGTAGATGTTCAAACAATAAACCAACTTTTATCTCCAGCTAGTTTTGGTGATGAAGAATCAGACATATATGTACCTTCTCAAAACTTTTTTACACCTGATGAATTTAATGTTCATAAAGAAGTTCGCTCATACCATGATCATTTATCTGGTAATTTATCATGTATTCATTTTAACAGTAGGAGTATAAGTAAAAATTTTGATCATATCACAACTCTGCTTAATATATTGGATATCAAATTTTTTGTGATAGGTGTAACTGAGACATGGCTAAACTCTAATTTATCTGTATATAACATAAATGACTGTGTATTTTTTGCTAAAGGTCGTGAATCCAGAAGAGGCGGTGGAGTTGGTTTGTATTTAAGAAACAATTTACATTTCAAGGAAAGACCAGATTTAGATGTGAATAATGACTACTTTGAATCACAATTTATAGAGCTTACAAGTCTTAAGAGAGGCATTGTGGTAGGAGTTATTTATCGACCACCAGAACAATCAGTTCAATGCTTTTTTGAAACTTTAGACAAAATCCTGACTACTGTGAACAAAGAAAATAAGTTGATTTATTTGATGGGAGACTTCAACATAAATTTGTTACAAATCACTTCTTGCCAGCATGCTAGTGGATTCCTTGACATATGTATGGTAAATTCGATTTTTTTCCTCTAATTCACAGTCCAACACGTGTTACCAACAATTCAGCTACCCTATTAGACAATATTTTCACAAATGACCTTAACCAGTCTTTGGCAGGAATTATTTTAGCTGACATAAGTGATCATTTACCTGTTTTCTCTATGTCCAATTTTTAACTTACTACTTTCAACTCTCAAAACATCAAGCCAAAACGTGATATGAAGCTTCACAATATCAATTCTTTTGTTTATGAAATAAGTAACACGTGTTGGGCTGTGAATTCAGATAATCCAAATCATGCTTATGATATTTTCTTCAGAAAGTTTGTACATATTTATGGCAAATATTTCCCCCCAAAGGGAGCTAAGAACTTGTGCAATAGTAAATTCAAAAACAAACCATGGTTTACAAATGAACTGGCCAAACTCTGCAAAAAGAAATTTCGACTGTACAAACAATACTTAAAAAATCCTTCACAGTATCATCATCATGTATATAGATTGTTTAGAAACAAAGTTACAAATGCAATTAAAACTGCAAAGAAAGATTATTTTAAAAAGGAATTTCAAAGTGCAGCTGGGAATATGAAGCAAACATGGAAAATAATAAATGGAATTCTAGGTAAAAATACACGAAAGAATGTCTTGCCAAATACTCTTGTCTGTAATAACCAACGTACAGAGGATGTAAATGTCATTAGTGACTCTTTCAACGATTATTTTATAAATGTTGGCCCTAAACTTGCCTTGACTTGCCCAAGTGCCCCAGAAAATTTTGCACACTACATCAAAAGAAATCCCTGTACTGCTTTTTTAAACCTATTACTGAAAATGAAATTGTGAATATTACAACTAAATTTGAAAATGGCAAGAGTGCTGGCTTTGATGACATTGATATACACATTGTAAAAAAAAGTAATTCATGTCATATCTCATCCATTATGTGAAATATTTAATCTATCATTGCAAAATGGTATTGTATCTGATAAACTAAAGATTTCTAAAATAATCCCTATTTTCAAGAGTGGCTCCAAAGAAGAATTGTCAAATTACCGCCCAATATCTCTTTTGCCTATTTTCGCTAAAATATTAGAAAAGTGTATACACAGTCGTTTATTAGCTTTTCTTTAAAAGTGCAATATACATCATAACAGTCAGTATGGATTCAGGTTCGGGGCACTCCACATCTACTGCTTTAATTGAACTTGTACATAAAGTCATTACTGCATTTGAAAATAAAGAAATCATGATTGGCCTTTTTCTCGATCTTAGTAAGGCTTTTGACTCTTTAGATCACTGAATTTTATTACAGAAGTTTTATTTATATGGAATACGGGGTGTCTTGTGGCAATGGTTCAACAGTTATCTTAGTAACAGAAAACAATTTGTAAGTTTCAAAAATACTGACTCTCAATTTATGACTGTTAGATGTGGAGTGACACAGGGCTCTATTCTTGGTCCCTTACTGTTCATTCTATATGTTAATGACATCTGTAATGTTTCCGACACCCTTAAATTAATTTTATTTGCAGATGACACCAGTGTGTTCATGTCCCATAAAAATCTCCAACAGTTGCAACAGAATTTTAACACTGAATTTCAAAAAATTGTAAATTGGCTCAAGTGTAAATAATTAGTTCTTAATTTGAACAAAACTCACTACATGATATTCACAAAAAAAATTATTGATAACAATGATGTTCATGTTAAAGTCAATGATATTTCCATTCAGCAAGTACGACACGTCAAATTTTTAGGCGTTCTGATTGATGATAAATTAAAATGGAATGAACACATTGGTGTCATCTGCAATAAATTGTCCAAAAATGTTGGTGTCTTAAACAAAATCAAGTCACTTTCCAAAGATGTATTGGTAATGTTGTATAATAGTCTTATCTCTCCTCATTTGAATTATTGTATCATAGCATGGGCGTGTACAAGTGATCAAAACCTGTCAAGGTTATTACGATTACAGAAAAAAGCAATACGGATTATTTCGCATTCAAATATAAATGCACATTCCACTCCTTTGTTTTATCACTTCAAAATTCTCAACATTTATGACTTATTTGAATTTCAAGTAGCTGTATTTATGTATCTTTGTTACCATGGTTTATTGCCTAGTTCCTTACTAGAATATTTTAATTTAAATCGGAATGTACACAAATATCAAACCCGAAATGCTTCAAATTTTCATTTTCTCCAAATCAGAACAACTGCATTTTATAATTCTATATTTTTCAAAGGGCCAAAAGTTTGGAATGTTACACCTGATATCATCAAGCAGAGTCCTACCTTGAATTCCTTTAAGCGAGATATAAACAACTATTACTTGACAACTATGGAGTGCAATAATGAACATGGGTTCTTGCTCAATAAGGAATGTCATTGTGTGTTGAATAGGGGTGGGATGGGGTGGGAACGGGTTCTTGTTGGTCATATGTTGGGGTATACCTGTGTTTTGCTCTCTCTTTCCCTTTTGAGTTATTGTCATAGAATATCAGTTGATTTAAATAAGTTTAAGGATACAGTCTATTTTTTGCTAACATTTCCTGGGGTTCTCTTTAAAATAAGGCTACCGCCTTTCTGTTGTTCCCCTTCACTTTTATTATTTGTAAATTATCCGTAATTTGTATTTCCTTTTGATGTCCCTTTCACTGTTTTTGTATGTTTTTATCGTTTTATGTGTACATATCTCATTCTTTGTATTGTAAATTTTATGAAAGTGATAAATAAATAAATTGAAACTTGAAACTTGAAACTTATGAGATATAGGAGGCGCTTTCGTCTTCGGCAGAGTGTTGCCTTCTTGTCTGAGACCCCGTCAGAGGAACACATTGACATTTTTGTTTGTTGAAAGTCTTTTCCCAAATCATCAAAACGCGTTTTCACGGGCGAATATGAAACAGAATTATAACGATGCATAGTGTTGAATTAACACCCCACCCTCATAGAGGAGCGAAAAAATTGTGTGAATTTTTATGTTCCAGTCGCGTCTGCCGTGGTGACACTGCATTTGATTATCTCTCCGCCTTGGAGAGAAAGGAGAAAGAGTATTCATGAATTTCTTTTAAAAATAATTTGTTATTCCATAATAAAGCTTCATTAGGACGTCCATTAAGACGCACTTCAACTCAAAATGTAATATGCGTTATGTTGCAATACTTTTGAGTAGGGAGGGTATAGCGCCTAAAGACGTACATTTAAATATAATCCGGATCCCAAATGATTAAAGCGTAAATAGCAGGCAAATTAATTGAAAGCAAAAGTATTTATCATTTGTGAACATCCATCGGTAGGCCATAATGCGCAATGTCTATGCGGTTACGTTGTAGGAAGTGTGCATGTCTTATGTTTGTGAAGTGCATGTGTGTTTGTGCTTGACTGTCAGTGTGAGTGTGTGTTTTTTGTTTGGCTTTGTTTAATTTTCACGTTAGTTTCATACGCAGTCGTGAAGCAATAATTGTAATTTTTCTCATCAAATTGTACAATCAATTTTGATTTAAATAATGCCTGCTGAGTTCCTGCGAATATCAGACATACAGCGTGAATACTATAATCTATAGTATAATTGTTATTCACATATTGGGATTTCTACTTTGAGTTTGTATATTCATGGAGAGCAGTGTGGGGGGGGGAGGGGGCAGAAGGCGAAATAATTATACTTTCGCGCGAGAAAAAAGAAAGTGAGTAATAAATTATATGTTATTGTAGTGTAAATTGAAATGCGCCTTGCAATTAAAGCAAAGTTGAGTAATCTATTTTCATCACATTTACCATTTAAAACAGGTCTGGCATAAAATTATAGCACAAAAAGCTAAACAAAACACATAACTAAAAAAGAGCTTTAAAATCGAGGGTCCAGAAAAAAAAAATCGAAGGCCAGAAACGTTCCGCCCAACCTCCCTGATCACGGCATGATGGATAAACTAATACTATTTTAGTAGCTCCGTGGTAGGCTTATGCATCTCTACGTATGGCAGACTTTCGATGCTCCAGAATATGGATCAATAGACGTATTTTCTTTTCCTGTTTTTTTTTTGGGGGGGGGGCGGTGTCGTAGAGGCACCTTGACTGTATAGATCTATGGAAACTTATTCAGGAGATTTGCAGATCAATCTGATCAGCAAAGTGCATGAGAATAAATCTGTTTTCGCAAAAGAGATGGTCCATGACATTTTTTTGAGTAAGAGCAAGTTACGACTAATTTTGCCCCCCCACCCCAAAAAATAAAAGAAAAAAAAAGAAAAAAAGAATCATCCAACTCTATGGTGGTGTGCCTATGTAAATGGTCCAGGTCAATGCATGGGGTCGTTGCTGGCGAACGCGGCACGCCTGCGTATAGCGTAGTGTACAGAAACTATAGATCATGGGCAATTTGGACCGACACAGGTACAGTACAAAGAGAAGGATGACAGAGTTCCATTTAATCAAGCAGCGTTCTAACAGATTAACTACAGGGCATTTCCGAAAGTCGTTGGGTAGATATCTATGTGGCAATAGACTTCTAAGGAACGGTATATAACTGACGAGACATGCCGATGATTGCATGATGCGTCTTGCCCACCAGTCATAATTTCCTACACGGATAACAGTATGTGGACTGGTCTGTAGCGCCGTAATCAATTATCACTTCGCGGAGCGGTAGAAATGCAAAATGCGCTACGACGTCCTACGAGAGCTGCTTCCCGATAGCTTTCCAAAGGCTCCCAAAAATGGCATTTCTTAATGAATTTATAAATAATTCTCCTTAATGAATTACCAACATAAATTACTTAGTTGCAGGGACGAACAATATTGTTTGGTGGCAAAAACAGTTTCGTTCATCAGCGTTTCTTGAATCTGTTAAAAAACAATGGAGCTTTGGAGGATCATAAGACATAAAAGGTGCCGGCTGTTGGAACCCATTTCCATAGCCACACATGATTGAACATTTAGGGCAAGAGGAGCGGCTGTCAAGGGGTAATATCAGCAATCTATTGGCACTATATTAGGGTGTCGTTCGATGTCTGCTCGCGCCAGTGGAACGCCCAACAGCCAGTTGCGACTTCTGTTATGCGTGTAATTGAACATCTTTGTTTACGTTCCGAGTGGGTTGCCGTGAATGAAATTCCTTGCCAGTGTACCAATGAAAGCTGAGTGTGTGATCTTTAAGATGGTGTATAGCACATATAAAAATAAAATTGTAACGCGATTTTATACTGCTAAAAATTATTGTAAGACCTTGAAAAAAGTCAATGATTTTGTGCGGGGTATCAAAAAATAGAGAAAAAAAAACTACATTGAAATGATAACATTTCGGAATCGATTGAATTAACCTTCCGACATGGCATTGCGATTTCTGTTTGGCACACGCCCCCCCTGTGGCTTGTTATAATCCATGATATGCGTCTGGTGACATTTACCAATATCAGATCGGTAGTCTTGTTCAAAGCTTCTTGCACTGGCAGTACTAGCGTTGTATATACTTAACAAACATGAATATCTATGATGGGACTAAGCCAAATTCTCTCTCCGCGTGCCGCGACTCACGTCGGAAGATTTCGGACTAGGAATCGTACAATAGGAAATGGTTAATTAAACAGTTTTAGATGATTTGATTAAAGAGATACTTTTGAATACGTCTTAAAAAGAAATGTTGAGTTGTCAGGGATAAGAAGCCTTCACGTATTCATTCATTTATTCATCATGGATGTACAATTTAAAACGATCACTTGTTGCAAAGCTGATTACATCATTTGTACTGCGATGCCACACATACGAAAAACGCATTTGCCATCGCGTGAGTGCCGTGTGTATAGACAGTGATGATCGCAAAAGGTCGTAAATTTTACGAGTGTTGTGTGCGTGTTGAAAACATGCATTGGCGCTTAGGGCAGAAAAATGATGTCCAAACAGCTTTATAAATTTTCGCTTTGGTATGTCCATCAATTCAAAATTATATGATTCGTCATTTATGTACTACAGACAAATTGATAATCAATTTTGTTTAATTGTAAGCAAAAGTTTTTAACGCATAGTTTTTCCGAGTGTTCACGACCACCCTAACTATATTCCCCATATTTGTGTTAGTGTATCATAAGAATAATGTCAGAACTTTGATCAATGTCCTGAAAGTTCTACTAATTAACGTTAAATTTATTTTGAATCTGAGTCCGCTGGTCACCCGTAGAACTATGGGTATACAGTGGCAAAAAGATGGCTGTATAGCCCCCATAGCTCGGCAAATCGTACCCGGGCCGTCTCCCTTTACAATGCGGGACACCTGCCGGTCATCCACAACGCACGCAGAAATCGCACGCCGACGCACCTCATTGAATACCAAATGCTTGAACTAGCACGGCACGCCGCACAAGAACCGTCAACGCAGCAAAAAGTCGCCGAAGGTTTGTCCCACCAACGATTTTACTGACAGCGCGAATCCATCACGAGTAATTGAAATCCAAATTTAAAACTCAAAAAAATCGAAATCTTTTGAAAGAGCGTTCTATTGAAAATGTAATAAAATGACGGCTTTTGTAGCTATACATAAATTTTTCATTCCACAAATTATGTCTTGCAGCAATCAGCGTCGCAATCCAAACGCTATCGGCGAGCCGCTCGTAAAGGCACCGGTCTTTACTAAGCGGCTCGGTCCCAAGCATGGTCTTGGTCTGCTTGTTGGCTGGTGGTGATGTGTACGGTTTGTGCGTAATGTCATACATCATGTAATGACTCACTTACGACTACGTGTACAGTACTGTGTGTGAATGTCATGTCTGCTTTCAGAACTATAATGATTGTGTAAACCAAAAACAGCAGGGTGAGACCCAACACCTAGTAATAGTACTATGCATGTCTTCATTCTTCTTCTCTCTTCTTTCTTCTTCTCCTCCCCACTCCCTCCTCCTGCCTCCCTCCTCCTCCTCTCCTTTTCTTCTTCTTCTAACATTTTTTTCTTCTCTCTTAAGTTTCTTCTTTCTATTATTACTTTTGTTATTAACTTACGAGTTATTATCATTGCTTTCCCATCAGAAAAAGAGACCTGGAGTGTGCAAATGCTTGATTTGACAGGAGAGACCTCCGCGTGCAGCGCCACCAGCTGGTGAAGCTGGAGCAAGGTGAACTCCTGCTTTCTTCTGAAGACTTGAAGAATTTCTATCAATGTCTGATGGCATTTTTCTTCAAGTGAGGCGTCAAAGTTAGATGGTATAGTTTTTCCACTCTTAATATAAGTTCATGTGATCATCTAACTACCTGGTCATTGAATAAACTTGGTATAAAAAAGACAATTACCTATAAACTTCTGAAGGATATTATAGTTTAGGTAGAATCAAATTTCTTTAAATCTTTGACACAGTATGGTATTGTCATAACAGACATCAGTGAAATAAACCTACTGCTGATTGTTTGGATTGACATATTGGGGGGGGGGGGGGGCAGTTTACATATATAATCATAAGCATATCCCCCACTTTGTATATTTCTTTAGCTTTATATTTATTTCTGGAAAGGAAATAAGTGGTTTCACATTCAGTCTGTGTGATTATTAGGGCTTTAAAAGATTAATATTTTATCTAAAATCATAATTAGCAAGAAACACTTCATATTTCACAATTAAAGTAATAGGCTAACATTGTCGAGCTTCAATTAAAAAGAAACTGTCAAACTGCGTTATCTGAGCTACATAGTAGTGTTGAATGGACCAGTAACAGCCCTAGAATACAAAGTTTTGAAAGTTATGCTGCCACTCGCAAGATATGAATGAATAAACATATTAGTACTCGGGCGAGTAAAAAATAGCCTAGATCCACACGGCAGTAAGTCTACTGACGGAATGGCAGGTGAATAAGTCACTTATGATTTTCACTTTTTAAGCACTAAATAATTATTTTGAAAATAATAAAAATTCAGGCTCTATTTTTAAAGACTTATCAAAGTCACTGGAGCATTGGAGGATTATGTAGGCTCACATTTTTTTTAAGCTGTGGTAAATGTTAGCCAATGGCTTTAACCAAAGTTCTTTTTCTGTACAATTGCATTTTCTTAATGACTGAAAGAAGAACAAAGCAAAAAATGAAGAAAAAGAAGTCATAAACCTTTTGAATGGCATATAACGGAATTTTTTATAACCAAACTTGTCATATAAACCGATCATTAATCTAACATTTAAATTTAGCAAAACTCTTTTATCTCATTTTGCTCCACTTAAAGGGGTATCGTCTCTTAAATAAGTAAATTAAAAAATGGCCATGGAATACGTAGCCCCAATTATATCAGAGACCACTGTATTATTACTTGTTCTGCTGCAGCATATAAATACTACACATTCATCATCCAAATTGTATAACAACTAACTGATTAATGCAGGTGATAATGTGCATCGGTTGGCAGAAATGAGGCTAAATTCTCTGAAGGACGTTGTCAAATTGCCGCGACAAAGATCACAGGAAGGAACAATCCATCTCTTAAGCAGATCTTGATAAGCAGACTCTGATGATGATGATAATGATGGTAAGTAGGATCCAATCAACCAGAACTCAGGTAAGAAGCGATTGCTGCAATGAGGTTGCACATCAACCTGTTATTCGGGGCCCCATTCACACTGAAAAGACCGGCCCACAAAGGTCAGCCTGGTCGTTAGAGGCCTGGACCCAGCAATTTTTGGGGCATTACCTTACTGTCGGGACTAGGGCAGCCTGTGTCTCTCTTCCACATACGTTTGTCATGAGTCGGCTCTACTAAAAGCAAGGTACAAGGAGCCTGAGGTGGGACTGTAAGCTTGTTGTGTAAATCAGGTCTGAGTTTGTGCTGTAGGTCTTTCCACAGTTGTGATGAATTGCTGTAGGCGTACCTGTTAATTCTGTAATAGTATGAACTTTGTGATGGGCTTTTATACTGTAATGCTACATAATATATCATTTAAATACAAGCAAATTAACTTCTGGCAGATCAAACTACTAATAATAAAGAGCAGGAGTGGCCTTCCAAAATGCAATGTAATAAACATACTCAAATTTGTCTGACTCTGTAATGTTAAGATGCGCAACGCTGACATTAATTTAACAAACATGTCAAAGAAAAACATGCCTCAAAGTGTTTTAATATTTTTAAAACTAAAGTGCCTGTTGAGTACTCTTTCCTTTAAGGTATACGAGTACTGATTATGATTAAAAATCATTGTTCAATTTTCAAGCAATCATCAGTGAGCCTTTGAAAAAGTCTAATGGTTGAGGGATTTTAGGATAGCGGATTGTTGCCAATACAACTTTTATGTTGCATTAGGTTTTGCTATATAGATCCTTTACTATATGACCAATTGTTTTGAAATAATTTTGACTTAAGTTTTCCACATAATATGCTTGTGGGAGCCATTAATTATTGGAAAAGGAATTTTTCGTAGAATATTTTTCTAATTTGGGTGTATTTTTATGCATTCATTCAATGAAGTGAAACACTCTACCCAGTTTTTAATCACCGAGTCGTGTCTTTGTGTTAAGACCTGCCAAAGGGTGTGGTCAATCTGTCTCGGCGTACAGAAACAAAAGCCAGGTATGAAATAACCCTTCAGATTGTTGTATCATATCATCTGCAACGATATTTGTCAAAGGCTTGAGAAGTGAGAGTTTGCCAACTTTATATTGAGTCTCCCTTCTTTTATGTTGGAAGATATATTAATTTTTTATTGATGTATGGTAAATTTATTTAATCTTTACACTAATAAAACAGTGAAGTGTAAGTAGCACAAATTTGTATCCTAAGACCTGCAGGAAAAAAGTCTTGAAAGTGAAATAAAATTCATAACAACAATTTGTGTATAGCCGT
>JZLH01S0331865.1:2362-12727 GCA_001188425.1 Eucidaris tribuloides | reverse complement strand
AAGTAAACTCAATACTAATAGTGTACTTCTAATTGGTTCCTCTGCAGGATGGATTTTTGGATGTGCTTGATCACAAGAACATAGACAAGGATGTTGATTACTTCAAAGCCAGGGTGAGCACCGTGGAGAACATTGCAGTCTTTATCTGGGAACGGATGTTGCAGCATCTACCGGATCCCTCCCTTCTATATGAGGTCAAAGTTCACGAGACGGACAAGAACGTTGCGGTGTATCGGGGAGAGTAAGGTCGGAGGTGACAGTGTTCGAACACTTCCTCTTTGAATAAGTACTAGTCTGGATTCCAGATGCCCTTTATGCCTTGCGAAGTACTGTCCCACCAGTTTATTCTGCTGGCAGTTTTGGCTGATGATGCTTGAACAATGGTCTGGCAGTAGTGCTGCGGATCGAAAGGAAACAATCGGAATCAGAAGATTGGGAGATCAGACGGCCTTGATCGGCCGATCAATCAGCAACGGGGAGATCGGAAATATACAATATTTCATATTTCTTTTTAGCGTAACACCGAGCGGAATAAAAGCGGCATTAATGTCTGACACTAAAAATCAAACCACCAGCATTTCTTGTCAACGTCATACTGAGATGAATATTACAGGCAAACCCTGTTATAATGAGCACGGATATAGCGAGGACCCGTTTAATATGAGGACATTTCTCGGGTCCCAATTTTTCTTCCATAGACTTCCGTGTGTTATGAGTCGCATATAACGAGATCGGCTATAGCAAAATTTTGGCTATAGCGAGGTAATTCCCAGCTAAAAAAATAGAGAAAACAAAGGAAAATGACACTGTTATAGCGAGCATCCACCTCACCTTACTTCGGCTAACGAGCGCAAGCGATGTTTGCGCTGTAATTTACTCCTTTTGCAAGACATTGATCAACACACGGGTCAACACGTCGCGCGTGCCACCACCACACGTTGTACACACTTCTTATCACAGCACGAGGACCCATGCTAGCTAGCACATGTAACTGCGAGATATCCTTCCCGCCCGTTGCACCATAACGGAGAAGTTGGAATCATCGTTCACTTACATTTTCAGCTCTGCTGTTTCAGTTCAGCGACTTATGTAGTTAGTAATTTCAGTTTTATGTATTTGCAAAACTAAAGAAAACACTGCAGTAGTATTTGAAATCTCGTTACTGTATATGTAGTCCCATATGCATAATTTTGTGTGTGTTTTTATCATGTACTTTTATAGCAAGCAATCGGCTATAGTGAGGAAAAATTGTGGGTTCCAAAGTCCTCGTTATAACGGGGTTTGCCTGTAGTGCCATTAGTATTCAAAAATTACATTTCTTCCGATCTGCCCATCTGACTTTGAAAATCGGGGATTGGAAAAAGATCGGAAGGATCGGACCGGCTAATCCTCAGCAGTCAGACCAGGGACGGCGCAGGTGTGGTGGCAATGGAATATCCGCCCCTGAAAATGTCAAAATACTGAAAATTCGGTTTTCGTGGTGTGATTCCTCAAATTTATGTTTTTTCAAATTACATTTTGCCGCCCCCACAAGAGTTTCGCCCTGCTAAGATTTTACCCTCGTGCCACTCCTGAGTGAGAGTAGAAAGTACAATTTGATATATTACTACCTGCTGCATATGACATCTCATAATCCTTACTACCTGGACTTCTAAAAGGCATCAGTATGGGCCAAGGGTCGAAAGTGAAAAGCTGGTCATGTTTATCAGCCCTGTCTTAACTTATCTCTTTTATGTCTTGTTGCATCAAGGAGTAGGATAAGGAATGCAGGAATAGTATCTCACACCATCTTGTAGTATTGTGGATGTAGCTGAAATTATTGGTTTTATTTTTTTAAATGATTGATTTTGTTTTTTAAACTATTTATTGGCATTGTTATATCATAAGAATAACCATTGTACATAATTGCGACCAAAAATAGGATCACAACTTCAAGAAGTTCATGTAAATAATAAAATAATAAAGATTTATGGAGAGACTTTAATGAAATATTGTGGTTACATGCAATATATATGGTAATGTTGGAAATAAAACAAGTAAATATATGAAATAACTTCTCTCTGGTCTTCACTATTTTTCCTCCATAGTGCTATCTATTTAATTCTGTAATTAGTAATGTCAATACACTGTACTTATTCAAAATGGCATTGATAAATAATAAAATAATAAAATAAAAAGTAAGTAAGGACAGACCGCGGGGGGCCCAGTCAAACATAATGCTGTACACATGCGTGACCAAATCATTTCCAGACACCCGACCGGAGGAACAAGTTTTTCTCTGTGTGCAAAATAACCCTAAACGATTTTTCGCGTGGCTTCATTTACACATTTTAGCCTCCAACATTACCCTAAATAACGTTTGACTATAGTCCTTTCAAAAAAAATTCGGGGAAAAATACCCTAAAATGCTGAACAGTCTTTCAAACCGACCCTTTTTTGTTTGCAAAATCGGTGTTTTTTGATACCGCTTAACGCGTGCACAGGCGCGGGCCGCGTCTAAGAACATGAAAAAAGCCCGTCCTTTTAAACGCGTTTTTGTCACGCATGTGTACAACATTATGTTTGACTGCCCCCCCGGGACCAGATAACATCAGTGATGTGGGAAATCATGTATGAAAATTCTGGTCAGCAAAGGAGTGCAATGAAATTTCAAACATATATAATGTGCCTTTATAATTCTAAAATGCTTAGCATGAATTAATTTTTGTCATAAAAAAAAAAAATAAAAACACATCTTGGCAAGCTATGTAAAAATAGTGTCCCTCAGATCAATTTGATCATTCAGTGTCGCATCTATCAGGCGAGCTTGTAATCAAAGACAAATACAAATCATAGTATGTTTTGATCATGTCTTGATTATTTGAAACTTCAAACACTCCTTACAGTTTTGACATTTTGTAAAATATGGTTTGTGTTTTGACAAAATATGTGCAACTATACAAAAATGAGTTGAAATATGAGTATCTGAAAGGCTGTTACTGCAATGATGCAATGCAATATTGATACTTAAGCATTAATAATGATTAAACTAAGACTGTATCATGTTATTCTAAAACCAGATGTAGAAATTTCTTGTGAACAATTGAATGTAGCCTGGCTGATTCAAAGCCTACTAGGTAAAAACCTCGCACCGAGCGCAGTTGACAATCGTCAGCAATCTTTACTTGGTTGAACTCTGCAAATTGGTGGGGGAATGCTAACATCGCAGTGTCTGAAACCTAGACTAACCATTACAACTTGAAGCAAGATCTGATTTAAATGATTTATCATTTAATATTTCAAAAACTTCGTGTATGAATCCCAAAATTTTTAAAAATTGGCATTTTTCATATAATCTTTCTTAGTTGGATCAAATCTGATCAAATTTCAGTCTGGTGTTTCAATTCAAAAACACAATCTTTAAGTCTTCCTAAATGTAATAACATTTAAGTTACTTTGTACAGGTTATGACCGCATTAGTAGTACAGTGCTTTTGTCACATTAAACTGTAGTTTTAAATACATGTACTATAGTCAATTTATAGAATTTCATGTTATGTTTACATACTGTTTAAAAATGAACACTGATGACACGTGTTATGTTATTCATGACTGCATGAAGAAACTGTTCTTTGTTCATACTTTTACATGTAATATTAATTTTAATGACTGGATGTTGTAATGTATTCATTCACTTTACAAAAGTGAAAAATGATTAAAGTTCAAATTTAATTTAAACAAGTAAATTCAAATTACTCATGACTTCATCCGTTGAAGATGGTTTAATTTTGCTATACATGTAATATGCATTTCCCATAGACCCCGAGACGAGATATCTTGTGTCTAGTCTTCAACTGTTCAACAGGTTAATATATTATTGAGCGTAAAAAAAATCTTACCATTGGTTGGTACTACATGACCAAGAGAAATGATTTATGCTAAAATCATGCAGTGTCATTCCAAATGTGTTTAATGATGATTGATTACAATTGTACGCACTTGTTCAGTAATTATGTTGTTTTGGATTTTGAGTAAAATTTACAAAATTTCAAAATGAGTGTTGGTTAACACTTTGGGTGCTATCGGCACACCGGCTCGCCCACGTGTAACGTCAATGAGGTACTATCGGCGCACCGGTTCGCCGAGAAGACAATCAGTTTCATACCTTATAATTCGAATGACAAACGTCACTGAAGTTGCTGCCAATGATGTTTATTGTAAAATGAACACACATTGAACCAACTAAATGAGTTAATATATCTTGTCTCGATAGCATTTGAATTTTCACAGAAAAATAATATATTCTTTAAAGTTTATACGCATAATTCCTAAACAATTCAGTCCCTGGTTAACACACCTTGATTTTTAGCCCAGCATCCAAAGTGTTAAAAATGTATCACATTTTACATTCATTGCATTTACAGTTACATCCTGCCTTGTTAGTGAAACTTTAGAAATTTTTCAAAGAAAAGAAATGTGTGCATCTTGATGTCAGATGGCATTGTTTCCAACACAAAGTTCAATCAAGGGTGGATTATCATGTAGTTTCGTTGTTTATCACAGTGTATGTATTATTTTTATTCTGTTTGAATTATGTAAGTATGATGGTGCGACATTATTCTGCACACCAAAAAACTTAAACACAGAAAAATTACATGCAGTTTAAAGTACCCAAACGATGTGTTTCATGTAATGCTGCATTTTCTGAGGAGTAATGCTGCATGAAAATTTCATGAAAAAATTCACTTTTGCTATGTTTTGTTTGTCATTGTGTCACTTGACTTGGTCTCGGGTTGCACAAAAATGGGTTCCTTTATTTGGGCACTCGTGCATTGGCTAGGGACGAAGCAGTTATTTGTTGGTTGTCCGGCAGAAGGGCTCTAGCATATGTTCCCGGCAGAAGCCCTGACAGTAAATTTTCTCTAATTTGAGAAATATTGCCTTATTTGATATTTGCACTGAAGGATCTGAAAATATCACACCACTTTGATTTCGTGTTAAAAGAGCCAATGGTTGAGACAATTTAATGTTAAGGCTCTTCTGTCGGGAACATGTGCTATGGCCCTTCTGCAGGACAACTGACGAACTGTGCGCATATTATTTGAAAACAGCGACAGAACATGAACGATATTTTCATTTACTGTATGAAATGGTTCATCGTGTTGAGCAATGATAATTTGAGTGTGAAGTCTTGACTGCGCAAATGTAAGACCCGTGCAGAATTAGGGCCCTCGGTCATGCATTTGTATGTTTGGTATTAAAATGTCAAAATGACAGGAGGGCCAATTCTGAGATGAGCAAAAGACCACTTGTAATGAATGCAAATTTTATGAATATATTTTTGACGAAGGTTGCTGTTGACAACCTGATAGCTTACTGAATGCTTGCGAGACATAGCAATGACTAATGTGCATTTTTATTATTGAAAATGTAACAGGGCTCGACAAACGTGGGTGCCCGAGTGCCCCAGGCACCTAAAAATCACAGTTGGGCACTCAGAAAAAAAGAAAAAATCTGCTCAATTGGGCAGTGCCTTTTTCAGACAATGATCAATTGACAAATACAACTTGTGTCTGGATTGGGCATTTGGATTTTACTGTCAGGCACTTGAATCTAACATGCAAGTGCCCGACTGGGCAGTCAAAAACAGTTTTTGTCGAGGCCTGAATGCAATCATAAAAACAGATAAAAGAAATACCTCATCACTTGGCTGTAGAAGAAAAATATAAATTTAAATACATGTACAATACTAAAGCAGTCTATTTATTTGGGTGGATATAAGGAAGGGGGGGGGGTGTGGAATCCTCCAGCACCTTGCTATAATACAGGTGTAGGCTATTTTGATAGGGCCACAGACCTCCCAACCATTCTGAATTTTAAGAAAAAATCTGAATATTGAACATTCCCAACTCTTGCTTTGATATGATTTTCCTGTTCGTCTTGATATTGTTACTACACACTCGTGTGGGAATGTCGTTTCCTTCCTATGTTTGAGCAAAATCATATTGTTCATTGCATTTTTTTAAAAACTACCAGTGTTGTAAAATTCCCAACTTATACAAAGTAGACTGGGTTTTATGTAAAAGATTATGACTGTATTGTTTATAATAAATGAAGTAAAAAGAAACTTTATTGTTTATTCTATGGGTTAAATGGCATGCAGAGAGTAAACATGTATTTGCGTGAGGTAATTTTGCATGTATTCCATAAAACAATGGTGTATTCTTTTATTTATTCATCCTTCTGTAGAGGAGGCCATATACTTTTCTAGTGGAAGGTTATTGACATGATTGGGAACACTTGAAAATGCCTCAAGAACCAAATGAGTTGAAATATGTACCAACTATACACTAGCAGGAGTGGATCATCCACCTGGGAGGATTTGTCTGTAATTTGTTTACTCAAAGGCAAGGTTCACCCTGAAGTCAAGTTGGTTTTAATAAAAGCAGAAAAATAAAAGAAACATATTAATGAAAGTTTGGTGAAAATCCACCAAAGAATAACAGAGTTATAAAGTTTCAAAGTTTCAGTTTGGTGACGTCATGTGCGAGCAGCTCCTCATATGTCATGTAACATGGGTGAACCTTGCCTTTAAGGAGAATCAAGCATAAACATAGGAGTATTTTAATTTTATCCGGGCACGATAAAAATAAGCCCCATAGAGAGCCACACAGCAGGTTTCCCTGCTACGAGTGATATTGACATTGTTTATTTCAGAATGAGTCAACGTTTGACTACAAGGTTTTCACAGGAGAATCCTTGCCTAGTTTACTTGATTCTACAGTAGTTTCAGCCCAAGTTGAGGACTACCCCCAATCATGTCATTTACCTTTAATTCTCTTGCACAAGAGACTTCGTTCAATCCCTAGTCAGTCACTGTGTTTGCACTTCTTTTCCCAGAGAGAAATAAATAAATATCTTAAAGTATTAGAAATCTGAAAGTAGTAGAAATCTGAAAGTACATGTATTAGAAATCTGACAAGTCTTTGCTGACTGACTTAAAATTTTGTTCTGAGAAAATATACCAGATAGATACTATAGATTAAGTAACAAAAACTATCACATAACCACAATTATGAATACAGTAAACTCTCATTATAAAGAACACTAATAAAACAAAATCTTGTTATAGCAAGGGATTTCTTATGGTAACATATTTGTAATTTTATTTTACTGTATTTGCAACCTTGATATAACATATTTGGATAAAACAGAGTAATTTTCCCATTCCTGATGATTATTGTATTTGAAGCAAAATTCAACAAACTTTCGAACTGGGCCCGTGAATAATCTTGGAAAAACTGAAAGTACATGTAAAGTATTGTCAATATCACAGCCAAGCTGGGGTAGCAAATAAGAATGAAGTGGTAGATTTATTCAAGATTTGAAATTAAAAAATATTTTGGTGGTGAAACTTTTTTTCTTTCAAAGAATAGCAACCTATAAACTGCAAAAACTCAAAAACAATTATTGATTTGTCTCTCCCCTCAAGAATGAATGAAATAGAAATGAAAATAAAAAAGAAATATATAAAGATGCATAAATTTAATAAAATAAATGATTGGTCAATGAATGATTGAATGAATGAATGAATGAATGAATCAAGTTCCCCCCTCCCCCCCCCAAAAAAAATGTGGGCCAAAAATATAAATGAAGCACGTGGAAAACTTGTTTAGGGTTTATTTTGCACAGAGAGAAAAACTTGTTTAGGGGTAGACCGAAAAATCGGTCTATTTTGGTCGAAATATGTTCCACTGAGACTACGTCTGGCTACACTGAATTCGGAGCAGTAGTAAAAATTCAGAAAATGTTAAAAAACTGCTCCGAGCAGACACATTTTTCAGTCTAGTTTAGGGGGTGTCTGGAAATAATTAGTTTGGTTACGCATGTGTACAGCATTATGTTTGACTGCCTCCCACCCCCCCCCCCCGACCTGCTTTGACTCCGACTAGTCTCTAGCCGCATGGTGAGCACCCGCACTGCTGCTACTCGGAGGGAGAAAAAGTCGCAGCGTCTGGAACAAGATTAGCTCAACTGCAAAATGATCCGATACTATCGATCAACCTTGGCCCTGGGCGTGACGTGGGGCCTGGGAAGAACGATGTTGTACCAAAGGTTGTTGACCTTTAACCCAGATGCAGACGACCCCGATATGCGCGATGCGCATTACAGTGCACTCTCGATATAAAGAAGTCCTTGGGACCCATCAAACCTGTTCTTTATAACGAAATTTCTTTATATCAGGGTTGCAAAATCAATACAATACAAAGGAAATCCAAGATATGGGACCAGAGATTCTACTTCTTTATAATGAAATTTTGTTATATCAGTGTTCTTTATATCGAGAGTGCACTGTATGTGGCGATTTTGTTTACAAGCTTTAAAACATCAAAACAGATTACTGCATGGACTGTTACAATTGTTAGATGGTAAGTGCATTGTGCCCAGTTTAGTCCTTAGAGATATCTAAATACTTAGTGGGTAGTATTATTAGTTTAAACGGCTTTTGTTTTGAACACTGAACAGAAAAACCTAACGTAGCCGACAACAAGTCGGCAGGAAATCGAGAGCCACCAGGGGCCAATTTGACCCGGCCGGTGCATCGGCTAGCGCAAGCGGGGGAAGGCCAGGCACGAGGCCACTGGAGCGGTAGAAAATAAGAGACTGCCTATGATACTCCAAGGTTGCCAAGGCCCCCAAAATGCATTTCTGAATGAATTTATGAAATAATTTCAGCTTTAATAATTTACCCCAAAATGCATTTCTGAATGAATTTATGAAATAATTTCAGCTCTACACTCTTGATTTCTTTTTCATGTGTTTGTTCAGACAAGTTCACACCACATGTTGACCGTATAGCTGCCACTTCTAATCAGAAAATGGGGATAATCAAGCGAACTTTTTCTTCTCTTGACCCAAGTACGTTTGTGAATCTGTACAAGACCATTGTACGACCATCGTTAGAATACTGTTCAACGGTATGGCATCCTCATCTGAAAAAAGACCAACAAAAACTTGAGAAAGTGCAAAGAAGAGCAACAAAATCTCTACCAGGTCTAAACAACTTGTATCCTGAGAGATTAGAGAGGTTGAGCCTACCATCTTTATCACATCGCAGACACCGTGCTGACCTAATACAAATGTTCAAGATAACGAGTGGTTTGGAAGATGTCCAGGCAAGCAATTTCTTCACATTCAGATCTGACAACAGAACAAGAGGTCACAAGTTCAATCAAGGTCACCAAGGAACATGTGAAAACTAGTAGACGGCTAAACGCATTCTCTCAGAGGGTAGTAACAGAATGGAATTGTCTCCCTGAATTTGTTGTCAATAGCACCTCGGTCAATAGCTTCAAGGCTAATTTGGAAAAGGCTTGGAAGTCGAAGAGAGATAAGTTTAATCCGGATCAGGCGTTCTTCTGCCCATGCTCTCATTAACCGCACAGCCCATATGTTCTTATTTGACGATACCCAAGATTTGGGAGGTACAGAGGGGCAAATAAGTTTTTGTATAACTTTAAGCCCGCAACCAGGTATGTTAACCAGGTATGTTGGTGCAAAACAGTTTTGTTTCAGTTGAATAAAAAAAATTCTAACGTAAAAATAACAGGTGCCGTTTGTTGGAGCCCATTTCCATGCCTTCACACATGATTGAACATTTACCAAGGGGAGAATACAGGCAGCTGTAAGGAAGGGTAATAATTAATATACCATCTAGAAAAGTACATTCGATTGCACTAAGAATAACGTTAAAGATCTCTATTCCCCTTACACTATATACAGCATGCTCGAGGACAATTTTGCCAGTCCTTGGCCTCGGCCCTCGACCTCATATTAATCTTGTGACTTGGATCAAGGCCGGGTTGAGGCCAAAAGATAGAATCTGTTGAATACACGAATCAAAGACTAAACCCCACGACAGTCATTTGTTTGGACATGCATTTTGAAGGATTTTCCACTAATATTCCAAAAAATTTATGAAAATCCAAGTAGAAGCTAAGGAGTAAATTCACCTCTACAGTCTACACTAGTACTTCATTCTACCTGGCCCGTCGTTAGATCTATTCATGTGGGTCGATGTTTCTCTATTATTACTGCACCAAGCTGCAGGCACTGTGAAAGTTGATGCACGTTCATTAGCGAAGTGTTCTGATGACATTAAGTCATTAACATCAATTTTTTAAAATTCAAAATCAACAGTCTTTGCTTTACTTTGTTTGAATTTTTCTGAAATTGATAAATTTTGGTTGAATGTGTTCAATTTCAAATTAATTTGAAAAGGATAAAACTATGACCTAAAATGTTCCAATTGTTCATATGTTGTTGACTTGGACTCGAATGGCGGTGACTCAACTCCAACACTGGTCTTTTGAACTGTGTTTTAGAT
>JZLH01S0331864.1:15650-27118 GCA_001188425.1 Eucidaris tribuloides | reverse complement strand
ACACACACACACAAAGCAGGTGACTATTTTCACTAGCGTTCACAGGGGAGCTCTCAGCTCAGTGCGGTGCTTGGGTCGATCGACCGCGTTCAGTGTAGAGCAGACTGTCTATTTCTTTTACGTTGAGGGAGCTACACAGAAAATGCGAGGCGTTGCGATTTGAAATAAAGCTTATTTTTTGCCGGGTACGAGAATATAACATTTCGGAATACAAATAGTATTTTCTCCAAAATCAGTTACTTTTAGACCAAATCATTTTATCATGGATTAATACTTCGGGTAAGGTATATGAAGGTATATAGTTCAGCTAATTTCAGATTTTTGGCTTCCCAATGACGCTACCCAACTTTAAGCAATAATTGATGCCATGAAAGTTGAGTAAACTTGTTTGTTAGAATGATTATGTTGTCAAATATAAATGTGTGATAAAATGCATTTGAATGATTTAAAAGTCTCATCCACCTGTAAACTTTGCTTGAAATTTGATTGATGCATTTATTCAGTAAGTGTACCATGATTTTTGTATTTGTGTAATGGTCAAATTTGGAAACATACACATTATATGTTTTAGTTTTGTCTTCATAAAAATTCACAAATGTATGTGTCTAATGAAAAGACACACCAGTTTTATTGAGTAAGTGTTACATAGCATATTACATGTTATCATTGTGTGATTTATTGTTACATTCTAAGAGCTGCCAAAAATAAATATATTGAAATCACAATAGTCCCCAGCATAGGAAAAACACTGGGGCGACTGGCGATTTAGCCCCCAAAATTAACCAAATAGCCCCCTAAATTCACGAAACAGCTCTCAATTTCCCTCATAGGGTTCAATGTATAACATCATAAAATCACTAAACTGGGCTTGAAAGTAGCTCCGAAAAATAAAGTTTTATTTCCTGCCCTGATTGTTCACATATTTTATCAATAGCGAGACATTAAAGACAATGAAGAATTTATCAATAGTGAGACAATATAAGGACAATGGATAAATGTTCCTCATTGCCATCTATTTTTATCCTTTTTATTTATTCTGCATTTTATGTAATACTTGACTTGTCTCCTCTACATTATAGCATGTTTCTGAGTGTTCTAATATTGTGAATGTGAGTGTACTCACATGGCTTGGCAGAGATTGACTATTGAAGCCCAAGTATAGTTTTGGTTAAAGGCACTGTATAACAATGTTTCCAGTTTAAAAAATCTGAGCTACATGATTCCCCATGCTACTAGTGTCTTTGATACAGTCTAAAAATGAAGCCCTGAAAAAATTGCAGTGTAAAACAATCATTAAGTGCTTTACAAAAGTGAACATTATTGAGAGACCATTCCAGCTTTTCTCCATAGACTGCTGTGTTGCAGAATTTCCTATCGCCCGATATAAAATTGATGTGCCAATTTGTATCTGCACATATTGTACTAGTGACAGCATAACTGTCCAAACTTTTGTATTCTAGGGTGTTTATTTGTCCATTCAAACACTGTCAGATATGTCAGATAGCAAAGTTCGACAATTTTTTAAACGGGTCTTCCACAGTGTTATATAGCGTCTTTAATGATAGAAAATGAATTTGTTTGCGATTATGTTTTTTTTGATAGACCTAGATCAATACCTTGAAAATTGCTCACTCTGAAACTCTTCCATGTTTGAAAATATTAACCCATTGGAGACGATTTGATTTCACTATATCACACATTTTCCATAGACCCCAGCACGAGTTAACTCGTACTTAGTCTCCAACGGGTTAATCAAAATGTAAAATGTTTGCAGGTGGGGGGGGGGGGGGATGGGGGCAACATTTCCTGTTGGTAATGTACATAGATACCACTAATCGGTTTATTTAAACATCAGAGTTTGTCACTATAATCAGTTTTCAGGGTTTTCAGTATGTTTGATGCCTGGGGTGACAATAGTATACGTTGTGAAAGATTGACAAAAAGTCCTCTCATCAACCAAAACTATATTTGGGCTTTAATAAGTGGTGTACTACAACAGTTCTGAGCTGTATTTTTAAAGCATTCGCTGAAAAGTTAGACCCGTGTGTATATATTTCCCCAAATTATTGGAACCTTCCAACTTAAACAAGTTTAGCCTAACATATTCTATCCCCACCCTTGCTTCCCAGCTAACCAGTTACTGATGATTCCAGCTAACCCATTGGAGATGATTTGATTTTTATATAACACCATTCTTCATAGACCCCAGCCCAAGATATCTTGTTCTCAGTCTCCAGTGGGTTATGTACTCTATATCTTTATATATGTATGCTTATATTTCTTTTGTCTTGTCTTATAATGTGAATAACAGAATGGCTGGCCAGTGTTCGGATATAAGACAAATCAGTGATTATCATTATTTTTTTGAAGACAGAGGCCTTGTTTGTTTAAAAGCTAATGTACTTAGCTAGGATTTTTTATTTTCATTTTCTGGGAATACAATACCCCAAATATTTACATGTTATGACAGAATTTATTGCTTCTTGAAGGCAACATCTGGGTCAAATCGATAAGAATTTATGAACTTATCATATGAGGTAACAATGTCAATGAAATCAGATTCAAACAAAACATGAACAGAGTTACCAAATGACTGGTTTTGTAATCACTTTATTCAGCTGAATATAGCAAGCAAGTAAATAATTATCAAAGCAAACAAGTAACATGTCAATAAAATAATTATAGTGTACAATATTTGTTCATTTTTTTCACCTTGAAGTAGATCAATTCTGAAAGATGTACATTGAAAGTTGAGAAGTTAAACCCTAGAATAAGTTTCAGTTAACTCAGCTCAGAGTTCCTGAAACACGAGTAAATAGAATTGATAGAGATAGTACATTTAATTCCATTATTTTGTCAGTTAAGTCTGTATTTGTGAAAGGAATTGATCAAAATGAATCAGCTTTTCACAACTCATCAAGAACTATAACAAAAGATAACATGGTAGTTGTTTCCATTTTACAGAACATATTGTGCACAGAAGTTGGTGTTTGTAAACACTGTACATTTTAAACTCGAATGTTTTGGTATTTAGAAACAGTATACTTTGCATTCTGAACTCACTGTTTGTCAATATGGCACTTTCATGAAAGAAATTCAAACACTTGAAAGAATGAAAATGAAAAAAAAAGTCAAGTACATACAATACCCCACAAAGTATATAATATTAATACAAGTATATAACTTTCAAAACTACCATTAATATATACAATTACATAATACACACATAATTTATATTTTACTAAAAAGGGTGGATAATTCTAGAACTCTGCTGTCCTGTGAAATACGGAAACTCATCCATACACATGTCAAAAGATGGCTTTTTTTTTCGATTTGATTAATGAAATAGCCCAGTTTCTGACAGAATATGTTTTGTTCCTACCCTCTCAGTCTATCAACAATGGAGGATATTTCCAGCTTGATGGAATTTAAAAAATAGGCACCAGGCCTATAGAAATATTCTCTTTGTATGATGGACTTTTTTCATTACTTTTTTATTGTGCATTTTGAAGGGGAGGGAGGGGTTTGGGATATAGTTGGAGTGCAAATTGAATACAGTATAATCATAGGAGAGATTAGTTTCAGATTAACTTCAGAATGCTTTGAAAAAAAAAAATAGTAAGGATGTAATTTGGCAAGAAATATGAGCACATACACCAATAAAAAAATTAAATCAAGCAACATTTTATTTCCTTCCTGTTCCTGTGCTATCTGTATGTGTTGATTGCATGGTTTACAGGATACTTCACCATTATCACCAAATTGACTTTGAATGTGTGAGAAAATTTATTTTATTCGTGCCAAGAAATTGGCTGGGAGATTAACCACAAGTGATGCACACCTACATGGCTGTTATAGAAAAAAAGGAGAAATTTATGAGTGAGTTATGTTTGTACATGTAATCCTGTTACAAACTCTTTTGATTTTGATGTAAGATGTATAAATCCCTTAGACCCAAACACATGTTAATGACTGAATTATTTGATTTCAGATCAAATGCTCGATAATTCAGCTGAACAGGGATATATCCAAAGCATATATTATACCCTCCTTTGCCCACCCCCTCCTTGAAATTTCGGAGCTGTAGGTTGCCGTGAATTACACACAGGGTGATATATACATGGATAACTATCATAGAAGAAAGGAAGACACAAAAATATATAAGAAGATGAATCATTACAGATTTGTATTTACAAAAATAGATTTCTAGATGAAAAGAGACTCATAAGAAAGATGTGAAATATTTATATATATATGTACATATTTATAAGGTATATCCAACATACATACTTCAAATAGTAAATTCATGGGGAAGAATGAAAGAGGAAAAAATAAAGTAAAACATTTAAGGCCTGCAGTTCAGGAAAGAAGGGAACACTGAATTTCATGTCTGTCAAAGTAAGGCTTTGAGAAAGAGTAAAAAGATAAGAAGTGAAAGCAACAAGTAATTATAACCATTGATCCAAATTAACTACCCACATGAAATAATAGGTGTAAAAAATGATTAATCACAGTGAAAAATAGATGGAGCTAAATTCATTTTCAAAATTAAGTTTAGACTCATTCTGTTTTTAACCGATAAGTTGTTAATCTTTATCTGTGTGCAATAGTGACAACAGTTTTTATGAATTTAAGACAAAAAATACATTAAAAACATTTTCTGTGCAGATATATATTCATAAGATTAAGATGTGAGTAACCTGAAATTTTTATGAATGGATACTTATTTGTTTCTTTCATGGATGTTTTCAGTCTTCCCAAGCTAGTAACAGCTAAATATAACTCACAAGTTCATGATGGCAATGTTATACAAACAAACTTACAGATTAATTAGTATGGATGTGGGAAGCTAAAATGTATCTATCACTTATTTCTACTGTAATAATGAGAAATAAAGTTAACACTATGAATTATTTCATACATCAGGTAGTGGATAGTAGTGTTACACTCCGCCATGATATCTGTTTCAATAATTGTTGTTTGCCCTATTTTCCCCCTTTTTTTACAACCTATTCAAGTCAACAAATTATTACACTGTCATATCAGTCATACTCATCTTCAAAAATTGAAACTAGCATGGTTGGGAGCTTTTAGGAGGAGGCTTACAAGACCCTCTCAGACAATAAACTATTATGAACCAATGTATCACCTTTCTTGTATGGTTCAGTCTCAGAAAGTATACATGGGTATATCTCATTACACCAAGAACACTTTATGAGTATGTATTCATAAAGGTTTAACTTGAACTGGTTAGTGCAAACATAGGTTTGTTGATGGTATACTGCTAGCAGACATTTTAAAAGTACTTAAAAAATCATCATGGATTCTTGGGTCCTTTTATTGCACCCAAAGTAAAGTGCATTTGGTTAAAATTTGTAGCTCAAATTATGAATCTGAATGAAATGAATTTATAAAAAAAACTTTCCAAACTTAAAGTTATAATTTAGACATCTGGGTTAAACCTCCTCTATGAATATGGATCACAAAGTGTTGAGAATAGTGTAGCTTGACAAAAATACATCACAGAGCTCATTGCTTCATCAGTTCACAGGGTTGTTGTAATAATAACTAAATAATGCAAGTCAACTATTGAATATGTTCGTGGTTTTCATTTAAAAAAAAATGGGTAGGGCTTTACAACAAATGTGAATGAATACTAGTAACCTGTAGAGTACTTTTTCAAATCTTTCATTCCATAGTAGACTTTTCTCTCCAAAATTCTATAGAAACATACACAATTGTGATAATTTTCCAATTTTAAATCAAAGACGTTTAAATCAAAGAAAGATTGGGGGACGTATTCTGACGCCATGAAAGTCATTTAAATATAGTGTCCAAATAATCATGTACATTGTACACAAGAATCGTTCGGCCATGTTGCATTCCTTCACGGCATGAAGGTCCTGATTCGGCTCTTTTGTCTTTGGCGTCTGCACCGTCTCAAGTCACCCTTCCCGTACCAGACGCAGTCGTTCTGTGAGTTGCGGGTGCAGTAGGCATACTTGCTCTCACAGTCGTTCCTCAGCTGAGAGATATCCCACATGCATGTGTTGGGGACAAGCTCTGACGGACAGTACGGGCCAAAGCAAGGAGAGATCTGGAAGGAGGAAGGAAGAAGGAGAAGAGAAATCAGTGAGACATGTCATCCTTGATGAATGGGTGGGAGGTTGTGATATGGAGGGGCCAATTTTCATGCTTTAATGATTTTAAGGAAGAATGAAAAAGTCAGACACCTACATGCATTGAGAGAGTATGGAAAAGAAAACTGAGAAAGCTTAAACAAATTGCCAAATCATATTTCAAAAATTATGAATGTTCAACATTTCACTCAATCCTCATTTTGGGGATTTTTATGTTAAGGACTCTGCTACTTTTTGTGATGACAGTGTGGAGAACTCCCAGTTGGTTGTGTATGCAGACTTTCACTGAGTTTCATTTCTCTGAGATGAAATGGTGGAGGGAAATGGTGACAGTTGAAATGATGACCAAACTTTTACAGAAAAGCTTGCAATTTCATTTCTACTATTTGAACAACAACCAAGAGGAAATCAGATTTTTGATGAAAAAAGGAAAAAAATGTCTTGAAAATAAATTGGTTCTCCACACTGTCTTCACAAAGAGTACCACAGTTGCCAATCTAGGAATCTCCCGTAATTTGAGTGAAATGTTGAAAATTGATAACTCTGGAATGATTTAGTGAAGTTTGTTCAAACTTTAAGAATTTCCTTCTTCTTACTCTTATGCATCATCTAAATGCTCTTAGATGTCTAATTTTCATTGTTCTTTAAACAAATTAGCACCTCTATACAATCATCACAAGTCCTGTAGCCAATTTTATGACCAATTTTCTGAAGATTATGATGATAGTAGAGAACTATCGGTTTATTTATCAAAATCTGACCAGACATATTTCAGTTACCATAATCTTACAAAATATGAAAGAGCTGTATTTCTGTGGTAAAGTGTAAATTAATATGACATTGCCCATGCATGTTGAAGTAAATGTCCTTAAATTGTCTGGATTCTAATCTTGTCCAGTCAGCCAGGTTGACAGCCATGATAGAAATTTCCCTCCGATGCTGCTGCGGGTGAGCCGTTTCCTATCATTAATGCTCGTTTCATAAATATTTACCATAGTGACCATCATGTAACAGTTACATAGTACAGTGTCCATGCTAGCCGCAGCTAATAGCTGGACAATTTCATGGTTATAAGATAAATTGGGCAGAACTCGAAAAGAACATACATTTGTACATAAAGTATGTACTCCTTACTGTCATTGTTTTTCTGTTCATGCTTCATTTCCCATAAGTCTCTTTTCCCTCTATATCTGTCACATCATCAACCTCTCTCTTTTCTTCTCTTGGGTAATGAAGTTGACCATATTCCTTTTGTACATCCTATTAATTTAAGTTGCTTTTGCTCTCATATTAATTCAGCAAATTTGTTACTTAAGTTATTTGAATGTCAATGCTAGAAGACCATATAGTGTACTTGTTGTGTGAATAGAAAAGAACAACCAAGTGTATGCAGACATGGCAATTAACTCCTGAATAGAGCTTGAGAAAGCCAGCAAGACTAAAAAACAAAACAAAGACGAGCAACCCCCTTAAAAAAGCAAAGCCCCCCCCCAAAAAAAAAAACACACACAAACAAACAACCCAACAGTCTGTTTATTGTCATAGATATTCCTGCTTGATGGTAAAGACTTGGTCATTTTATGAGGTTTACAATATGGGATAATTTCAGTGTGGTGTGTTTGATTAGCTCTCCTTTTAGGTCATGAACCTATAATAATACCTCTTAAAGTGTTATTAGACTGATGTTGAATTTTTACCAAGTCACTTCCTCTTTTTAATCATGAGAGTCTCAGACACCCAAACAGGCTGCCATCATGTGACTGAAGATGTCCGGCATTATCATATCACCCTTTATTATTTTCTACTGACTGCAGGAACTGTCTCTGAGATATGTTGTTTTTTCACACTATGTGTAAAATTTGTCAAGTCACTGTATATTAATTTCTTGCTCAATATTTTTCTGTCATATGAGATGACAATTATGGACAGTTACCATTGATCAAACCTGTTCTCAATAACTATTAATTGGGTAGATTTCAACTTGAAATTTAAAAAGTGTAAAATGCCAATAAGATTTGTTTAACAGAAGGCACTAAAGTTTTTTATTTTTATAAATGAAAAAGTATAATTTGTTCTTTTTTTGAAATTCATGAATGGTTATTTTTCTCCATATCACTGGGCTCTTATGAACAATTATCATCATCCATGCTATATTCGATTGGTTCATGATATTTGTCTGGGGTTGGTTTCCTGTACAGAGTCAATATGACATTGTACACATTTATGGAGAGCTCCCTCTTGTGATGGTATATGTCCATTTTATTCTTCATCGTAGCACTGCTGTGCCAGTATGCATCAATTGGGGACTGATATATCATTTCAGTTCAGGTTATAGATTATTGAAATAAAATTGTGTCTGAGTATTTCATGAAACGACCTGAAATAAATACGTATGTATTTATATGCAGCAATATAACATTACACTCTAAACAAAACTGTGCTATTGATTCTTTCTGAAAATACGAAAACAACTGAATGATTGAACCTATTTCAGTTTAAATATGATTACAGACGTGATTCCTAAGTTACTGTATACGCTGAATATTTCGCGGTGGTTTTATTTTCGCGAATTTCGCGACTTACTGAACGCGAAAATTTTCACTTCCTGTCATTTCTGTGCAAAGTGAATGCAAATACACTAAAATCGCGAAAATATACTCTCGTGAATTCGCCGTTTTGAAGCAAAATCGCGAAAATATATGGACACGAAATATATGGCGTATACAGTAGGTAGCTAATAGGCTAATTTTGTGCTTAAACCCCTTGAATTCAGGAGGTGGTATCTGTCACCCTATTACATACCTGCCAACTGTTCCTATTAAATAGAAATATTCCTATTTTTTGGAAAAGAAAAGAGAAATTTTAACCCCTTTGTCCCTATTTTTGTTCAAATTTGTCTGCTTTAATGTAAAGGAAATTCAGGAATGTTCCTATTTTTCAATTTTTCAAATAATTTGTTCCTATTTCTTGGCTTTTGGGGTTGGTATGGTATTAATTTGGCTGTCAGAAATGACAAGCAATGTATGTTGTTTGGTTTTTCCAGTTTTGCCATGTACAGAAAACAGAAAATTTAGAGGATTTATTACAAGACTGGCTCCAAATTTTACACTTCACAAGTAAGATATATGCAGACTTGCAATTATTCTAATTGCTCTTTCATGAACCAAGTTTTCTGTGTTTCAATTATGAATTTAGTTACATCCCTCAAAGTTTACAAGCTAAATACACCACTAATATTTTAAACCATGTTCCATATAATAAATGCATAGATTTTTAGTTGACCCCCCCCCTTTTTTTTTAAATCTGTGTGTATGTTTGTGGAGTGTTTCATAAACATATGCCTGTGAGTGTAACTTTAATATATCCAGTGCTCAAATTGTTCAAGTACATTTGTTGTTATCCCCTAGAAAATTTATTTCAAGTATATTTCAAGATCCAGTTGATCAGTGAACAGCTTCAAAGGAAAAGAAAATGACAATTCTTAGATTCTTTTGTCAAATTCTGCATATGATGCACCACGCCATACCCCAGGGTACCAACTAGAAATTCACCATTTTGTTGAATTATTTATTTATTTTTCAGCACTGTACCCTGGCGTTACAAATTATGTAAAAGTTATGAAAATAAGGGTGAAAATACACACATTTAATATTTCATTTTTACCCTATTTTTCGTAAGTTTATGCTTTTTGTTGTGCACTTGGCACATGCCTTCTGCATCCATCACCACTTGTTTCATCGATCATAACTGAAAAAAAAATACATTTTTAAACACAAGAGGGGGCTGCACAACGCGGTACCCCGGGGTATGGCGTGGTGCATCATATGGCAAGATAAATTTGACTTGACTTACATTACAGTTGCCGCACTGTATCTTGTATGTGTGTTTGATCCCCTGTCGTTGTCTCTTGGTGAGGTTCTTGTAGCCAGCCACCCAGTTACACGTTGACAATCTCAACTCAGCATTGGAGAAGAATCCTGGGAGAGGAAGGGGAAGAGAGGGGAGGGGTAGTAACAAAGGAAGAAGGAATGCAAATAAAGGATGATTGTTAGATTTTTTGACTGATTGACACAACCATGATAATATGTTTCTTTTGTTTTAGACAGATTAAAGTGAAACTGAGTGTGTATTAAAATGTTGGCAAACCAATGACAGGATATCACATCAATTATGTTTACTTTGTTTTTCAAATGTGTCTCGGCAAAATGGGAGGAAAATGATCCCTCACCTGTAATAAGTATAGAGTGAATAAACAAGTTAACCCGTTGGAGACTAAGTACGAGTTAACTCGTGTTGGAGTCTATGGAAAATGCGTGTTATAGTGAAATCAAATTGTCTCCAATGGGTTCATGAAAAAAAAATACTAGTAAACAAATAAATAAATAAATAAATAAATAAATAAATAAATAAATAAATAAATAAATAAATAAATAATGAAATAAATAAATAAATAATGAAATAGATAAAAAATGAAAAACATAAATAAATAAATACATAGATACTGATATAAAGATAGATACAGTTAGAACAAAGAACACATTTTGCTTGACCCCTTCATCCCATTAATATTTCCTAACCTTTTCATCTTTTCTGTAACTCACCATGGGGAGGGGTAGAACCTTCCACAATTGAGTAGCTACCATAGGCAATTTTAGCAAATGTCAACTGTGAACTGTGGAAGAAATATGTACACAAGGACAATTACGGCCCTACCCCCATATTTTTTAAACTGAGTGTTTAAAATGCTATCCAGAAAGATGGAGGGAAAGGATATGTATAAGACAGGTACGTAGTTGCATAACCTTTAGTCATTATTGTTAACCTTTTGAGACTGAGCTAATACTAATTGACTTTACCTTTAACAATGCAAGTTTCTTGTAGGAAGTGGGAGTGTTAGGAAAGAGTGTTTACAGCCATCACTTTCAGTTACAGTAAGGAAATCCTTCTCCAATTTCAGGCCAACACTTACAGGTGTGTGGGGATAATGTTTTTGATACTCCACATACGGGAGGATTGGGATGGGGGCGACATTTAACATTATTATTTTTGGTTGACGGGGGAATAGATCTTGGCTCCATGCCTTGACCTACGGGAGTCATGACGTAGGTGTGAACCATCTTGATCTATCTCTTTGGTGGTACACGCCCTGTCAGGTAAAGACTTTGATTAACTCATTGAAGACTGTTTGATTTTGCTTTGACACTTATTTCCCATGGACCTCATGACGAGATATCTCGTCTCTTGCCTTCAACCGGTTCAGAGGGCAGGAATTCTGTTTGTTGTTGTTTGCTTGTTATTCAGGTGGGAAAACATGCTACATCACGTACG
>JZLH01S0331809.1:42357-53512 GCA_001188425.1 Eucidaris tribuloides | reverse complement strand
CTAATTGGAATTATCTTGATCATTCTGTTCGGACCTGATTATTATCTTTTGAAGTGCTATTCAGCTGTAATCATATGGAACCAACATTTGCGATCATAATTTTGGGATTATGGATTGGACTATTACCTGGGCATCAACTGGTCCAGCGCGGATTCATTCCCCCCACTACTAGTATCCCTTTAGGCCATTGTAAGTTGAATTATTTACCTGTACAATAAATAGAGTTTACAAAACATTTGTTGAAAGTTTGATCATATGTCCTGATATTTAAATTGGGAAATACCCCATATAATAAATTAACATACAAATCAAATATTGGGATGTCATTTTGTTTCATCTTTTCGGTCTGTGAATTTGATTCGTAACAAATTTTGGTGACTCGGTCCAGGGGAAATTGGACATTTTAAAAACAAGCCAACATTGTTTTAAAATTCGAGTTGAAATTTTGATTTCATAAATCTGATTGATCTAGATATTCTAGAATACATTTACAACAAGCTCTTTCACATATTTTGATTGTTGTTGTAATTACTGTATTCAATCATCATGAGTACGTTTGATGCTTAAGGCCGTTTGCCGAGAGGACAGATTTGTCCTACACATGATGTTGGAAGATTGAAAAAGTGTAATTTGATTGCTATTGGCCGACCATTTGAATTTGTTGAATTAACACAGGGTATGAGAAGGCAGAGATACTTGTTAGTGTAGTAGTCACGATGAAGGTCAGAAAACAAAACTCAAACTGTTGTAACAGGCTTAAGGGACTGGTGTAGATCAGACACCCAACAGTTGAGCTTTGCTAGAATTGAATTGCGGAAAGAGAGAGGATGGATTGGAATTTGAAGAGAAGAAAGAAGAGCAACCAGCGAGAGCTGTAAGAAAGAGGAGAACAAACGAGAAATGGCAATACAGGATTGCGTGAACTTGAATTTAACTCAAGGTAACACGCAGGACAGTTGAAAACAAACCCATTTAGATCGTGGCAAAGAATGTTCGTTTGGTGCCAAAATTTTGAGGAAAAGGATAGAGTTGACATATATTTTGTTCCGTTTGGAGAAAGTGTCTACTACGTTGAAGTGGCCACAGGATTGGCTATTGGCTTCTCCAAAGTGTTTTTGTCGGTAAAGCCAGCAGACGTATGTACTCATCTCTCTCAGGCAGAACAGTCATGTGACTATGTACTGGTAAAGAAAGCAGTACTGAATGCTTACGAATTAGAGTACGGAGGCGTACCGACGAAATTCAGATATACAGGCCCGCAAGCCAGTGTCAGGACACATGTTGAGTTGTCGTGAAAAAGAAATGATGTTTGATACGGTGGGTATGGTTCATTGAAAGTGGGGCGAAGATTTTGATAGCCTTCAGAGAGGTAGTGCTTGTTGAAGAGTTCAAAAGATGTTGCTTCCAATGTGAGATCACTTAGATGATCATAAAGTCCACAGATTGAAAAGAGAGCAGCTTCAAATGGCTGAGAATACGAGGCTAACTACAAAAAATGATAACAGAACCATCGTTCAGAAATTTTCTCTGGGTTATAGCAGGTTAAAACATTCAGAATGATGTACAAAAGAGTAACTGGCCAGACAAAAGGTGTGCAAGTAAAGGCGGCAATACTAGTTAGGTAGTGGTTCACCTCCGGCATCCGAAAAATCTAGTCTGACAAATCAGCATGCGGGCAAAACCTCCAATTTGTTTCCATTGCTAACAAAAAGGCGGCATGCTAAAGCCCCCCAGTTGTTCTGGAATTGCAAAATAAGCGAAAAAGAAGAAGTTGGCATTTGTCATGCCAAAAAGTGTCCTATCAGAGGAAAGTGTCCCAGCTAGTGGATAGACAGGTAATTGAATAAATCGTTCCGTTATTCGATTTTGACCGATAGAGCTGCCAGCAGGTTGATGAAAAAGTATCGTAGCTTTTGTTCAGGGTGAAGTGGCCCCTAGTACATCTGTCCCGTTGAAGCAGTAAACCAGTTGGTTATCCTTAGGATCGGGGCTCCAAAAGACGTTATTGGTGGAAGTAGTGTTGGACTTTACCACAGAGAGGCATTGAACTGCCAAGCATTGATACAGCCTATTTTTGGCAGTTGTATCACCGTTCCCTTGATATTAGGGCTGGATTTGAGTGCGACTAGGTTTCTGCGTGCCTGTTTACTGTTGGAGTCATCCCGGAGTTACCCATGAACGGGTGTATGATTTTTTGCTGATGGTATGACTTGGGCTGGCCGACAAGGTTGTTGCGTCGCCAGTTTTCAGAGGAACAGTCTGCGGTTACTGGAAGCTTTGAACATTTACAGTCGTGAAGTTTCCATGGGATTTTTCGGGATTTTGTGTTGTGGGGTTTTGGATAAACACGTTCGAGGATTCCTGAAACTGAGAGAAGCTTACAGGAGGAGTACCGGGAATTTTTCCCAGCTTGTGTTGTTAACTAGGTCTCAGGCTCGTAGGGCTTGCCGGCAAGATGATGCGGATTGTGTTTGACGTGGGAGGAGAATTCTCGCGTCGTGGTTGGTTGCTCCTGCCGACTTTTTTCAAGGATTTGATATGAGGGGTGCTGTTTTTTAGGGCTCCAATGGGTAGCAGTGCGTGAGCTGTTTAGTAAGTCTCCTTGGTTCGCACAGCAGGCAGACATTGAATTGAAGGGCTTGTCTCAGACGGCGTGTTTCTGAGGCTAGGCTGTGACGTCCGAGTGCTTTATGTCAAAATGACATTTTTGTATGAGGAGAGTGTGAGACCTCCCCTTAAGGCCACGCTGATGAGGATTGCCGATGTTGGTCCATCAAATTGTTGTCGCCTCCATTGTTATTCGCAATGATATTTTGGAGAATTGCCCACGAGTTACTTGTGGCGGGCCATTTAGGCGTCAGAAGACAAAAGATCGAATCGATGAGGCATTTTTTATTGGCCGAAGTTGAGTCCGAGATGTGGCCTGAGTTTGTAAACTTGGTCACACATGGTCAGTGTGTGGTTTGGCTAAACCACAGCCGTCAATCAAGCCGGCACCATTGATTCCTGATTCCTGCATTTTGATGAACCGTTCACCCCGGTTCTGTTGATTGTGTTGGCCCTTTGCTAGAACTAGGTCAGGTCATAAGTTCCTCGTTGACAATCATGGATATGTCTACCCGTTTCCCAAGAGGCGGATTCCACTCAGGAAGGAATATTACAAGCTAAGACTTGTAGTAGAGGCGCTAGCTGCAGTTTTCACAGGTACGGTTTTGCCCAAGGGAAATTCCGTCTACCAGGGCTGTCAAATTTCATGTCGAATTGTATTTCAAGAGGTGATGTCGTTTGGGTTATCAAGCCAGCTGACAGTCATCAGCTTTATCATCCCCTAATCTCAAGGGCGTTATAGATACGCTACCATCAGACCCTGAAGACCATGATATTAGGGCGATATTGTGATGGATACCCTGATGACTGGATAGGCTCCATTTCTGTTCTTTGCTACAAGGGACTCCCGAATGACGTCAACGGGATTTAGTCCTGTTCGGTGGTGTACGGTACGAGGTTAGGGGCCCTCTTAAGCTCATAAAAAGAGGCGTTCATGTTTCCCAGGATGATGATGTAAACCTACTTGACTATGTGTCAAAGTTTCGTGAAAGGCTGTTTAAGGCTTGTGAGGTAGCTTTATGGGGACATTTTGAAAACGTCCAGAAAGCCATGAAAAAGAAAGCTGACAAAAATGCCATAAGACGTATTTCAAGCCTGGGTGACATAAGTACTTGCTGTTGCTACCATTGGCAGGCGTGAGCCGTTAAAGCGCAAGTTCAGGTGGACGTACTTGTGTCAAAAGAAACTGAATGATGTCAACTATGTGATCAGTACTTCCGCAGATAGGAGGAAGGAACAAAGGGTTGTGTCATGTGAAACATGCTCAAGATACTTTGACGAGAGAGGCTAGCAGCGTTGGTGTTGATACAGGTGTAAATGTGGGAGGAAGTTGACGTAGTAGAATCAGATGTTTGACATGTCTGATCGGATGTAAAAGTGAGTGAGCCACCTAGTGTCAGGTTGTCTAAACCTCCGTGTCACGTGTACTGTGACAGTACTGACAGAGATGTGTCAAGTTACAGTGTTAGGCGAAAACACAGAAGTGTTGAGTGACCCCCATGAAAAAATCGCAGAACGACACCGGTGAGATTGACCAGTTTGTGTCATTGAATTTGGGGAAGTATGCCAAAAGATGTATGTGGAAGGTGTTATTCTGACAAACAAAAAGGGGAGATAATACGCTTCATTTTGAAAACATCCCCAGACTCCCCTGATCAGTGAAAACTGAGGCACATGATGACTCAGTCGTTTGTAGACAAAAGTGTGCACATGTGAGGGGAAAACACAGTGACCAAAATCAAAATTAAGTCACACAAGAAAGTGTGCATCAGCGTGTAAATATGTTTATTGATATCTATGGTGATAAAATTTTTGGTCATGGCAAAGACTTTGCTAATATTTATTTTATGCTTGAAAAAATTCAAGTTGCCAAGTCAAGTGCTTGGCCTGAATTAATTATTTGGTATCAAAACAGTTTTGCCCTTATTAATTGAAAAAATTATTCGCTATAAAAAAAAATGTCATTCAAAATGATTCAATAAGAGTCAAAAAGTAATTGAAAAATATTTCATGGTTATAGTATCAATATTTTTAAAGCAGTTTGATAAATAATTGTATATGATTTTTGTTTAACAAGTTTCTTTTGGAGTTGGCTATAAAATAACATTTCTGCTGTTTTGGGCAACAAAAGACAAGTTGTCATGGTTAAATTATGAGGTGTCTATAAACAAAAAATCGGCACATGAAGTTCAGTGCTTCAAAAATTAAATGTATATAATGTCACGACTGCAGTGAAGGTGCAACATTTTTTTTTTTTTTTTTATTTTGATTGTAGCTTTAAGCTAAATTTTGGTATTATATGCTATGTCAAATTAATTGAAGTTTTATGTGTTTGAAATTTAAAGAAAAATTTGCTACGGCAAAAATTTTTTCTTTTTTTCCATGGGGGAAAGTGTTATTAAATTTGTGTTATCTATTACCATGCCTGCTTGTACATGGCTACTCTAGCCACTTATAGATGCGTTTATGTGCTGCGTGAAATCTACATTGAATATTTTTACCCTGCCTAGACATATTCTGGAATGTTGAAGAGCTGCTCTGGGCAATGTTAATTTACGATAGAAAAAATGTAACTCCAAGGTGTCAGCTAATTAGCCATGAGTAAAGGAGGCATTTCCTGGTGAAATACTAGTGAGTTCAGGGACCTTTAGGTAAATGTTGGAAACAGGGTTGTTTATGAATGGAATAGTCTAGATAATAGTAGATTCTAGAACAGGTCATCTGTTGTTTGTTTTATGTTGTCAATTTACAAGCCCATTGAATAGTGATTTTCCTAGACTAAGAGGCCGTTTTGATATAAAATATCAATCTTGTTTTTGACATTGAGTTCAGAGTTTTTCTGTCATCTTAGCTCAAGTCACACTTGTGTCATATAGTAACCTGCCATTTGGAGTTTATTGTTAGGACCTTGGCACGATACACAACCTGTGGAGGTTAAAATACGGAGATTTTTGGTGTTGTGACCTCGTTTATTACCGAGATAGCCTGTGGATTAAATTTTGGAAGTGTACTACATCATCTTGGCTGCAATTGACAATATACGTTTGTGAACTTGACGCTCAACACTGTTTTCGTTGGAATACCTGCTTCATTCTGCCATTGGGATTCCATACTTCATACATTGGCCGGACTTCTACTAATTGCGGAATTTATCTTGGATATCTATTCGGACCTGCATTATTTATCTGAAAGATGCCTATTCAGCTGTACATCAATGGAACCACATTCGCGATCAATAATTTGGCGAATACTGGATTGGGACTATTACCTGGGCATCCAACTGGAAGCGCCGGATTCATCTCCACACAGTTATCCTTTTAGCATTGTAAGTTAATATTTACCTGTTACAATAAATTAAAGTTTAACAACATTTTGTTTGAAGTTTGGATTCATATGTCCTGATTTTAAAGGGGAAATTACCCATATAATAAGATAACATTACAAATCACATATTGGTGTCATTTTGTTTCATCTTTTCGGTTGTGAATTTATCGTAACAAGTAGAGGCAGGGGATGTATACTGTCACCCATTTCTATTTCTTAACTACAATTGATTGGGTCATGCGAAGGTCTACTGGGGCCAATGCAGGGATACAATGGACATTAATGACTTCACTTTGAAGACTTTAGATTTTTGCCGACGACATCTGCCTGACATCCACACCAGGAAATCAAATGCAAGGCAAGACAGTATAGAGTTAGCATTTTTTGAAGGCAGCCAGGTTGCGACTCAAAAATCAACGAAAAGAGACAAAATGAATGGGTGATAAAATGGGAAATGCAAAACAATCTTTGCAATTAAATGAAGGGACATTGAGCCAAAGTTGAAAATTTCTGTTACTTGGGAAGCCACTTTTAAGCAGCGATGGGAAGATATCATTTGACAGCAATTGAAGATAAAGGAATTGGGGAATAGCAGCAAGTGCATTCCAACAATTTGCAGCAATATATGGAATCAAGAATGATATCAAGAACCACAACAGTCAAAACTGTACCGAAGTAAACGTACGTTCAGTATTACTGATTTGGAGGCAGGAACATATTGGAAGACCAACAAAGCCAACTAGAATCAAAAAGTTTGAGGGTTTTTGAGGGTAGGTTGCCTCGGAGGATTTCTGAACATAAGGATGGCCACAAATAATATCAAAACAAGAGGTGCAAGAATTAAACTGGGATCAATAACATCAATATAGAAATAACCAGGAGAAGATGGAGGATGGTTGGCCCGGACACGATACTGCGCATTGGACAGTACTAGACACACAAAAACAGCATCGATTGGACCACAAGGGCATAAGAAAGAGGCGGAAGGCCGAAAGGGCATGGGAAGAACAATTGAGCAGTGGAAATGAAGCCGATTAACAAACTGGAATGGGGCTGGCGGGACTTGCCCAGAACAGAAGAAACTGTAGCGATTCAGCTGTGGGGCCTTATGCATGACAAGTGATGTGAAGAGGATTAACTAACCTGTCATAAAACCAGGTTTTGCCCTCCATGACCATTCCTGTTGGATGGTACTATGTCCAATTCATTACTCGCCAACATTACAGCAGATGTGTGCCTCCATCCCTACATCCGTCCCCCCCCCCCACCCTCGGCAAATACTTTAAACCTCCTCAGTACCATTGTAATCAAAACTCATAAGCTTTGAATTTCGCTGATTTTTAATGTTTTTTCAAATCTGATGAAGCAAATATCTTTATGCATCATAATATCCAGCAAAATCTTTCTTGAAGTCTTCCAGATTTGGATTCATCATCTGAGTTGAATGTATTTTTCTCAATTGTTAACTACATGATTCACTTGTTTTTACGTCTGTAGATTAAAGATACCATGCATCTGACAATTAGGCACAATCACATGAACCCATGCTCAACACTTTCCACCCGCACCACCTGCCATCCTCCCTAGGGCTCCCATTACCCTGATAATAATAAATCTTGTACCACAAACCTCTTGGATATTTATTGTTGTTGTTTTTTTTTTTTGTTGTTGTTGTTGTTTGTTTTTTTTTTTTTTGGGGGGGGGGGGTCTATCATCCCCTCAAGCGTCTGCTAATAAAACATTAGCCTTCTGTATACCTGCTCCTACCATTTGTCTTTTGTTATCTTTGTAATGAAATCATGAAATATGTCATTTACATATTTTCCTCTGCATTTATTTTAAATGTTTAACTTGCTATTTTGTGTCTAGAAAATGTGTTATTCTGTTACTGATTTCATATTATTTCTTTGAAAAATGCAGAAACATAAATTCAACTTAACTCAGAAGTGGTACTGAAAGAGTTAACAAAACATACCTAGCAGACACCATGACCGTGGACATCTTCATGACGGAGGGGGGCAGCTTGCCTGACATTCGGGTAGATGCTCTCCTCTCCTCATCGGCCAGCATCTGAGCCTTGATGTGGGGCGGAGGAGACGGGATGCGGGCGATGTGGACCCTGGACGGGCTGGACACGTGGCTCATGCTGGAGTCGAATTTGGACGCGCTCCTAGGGCTGGGGGCTGCATCAGCTCGGGAGAGTTGACGGGTAGGAGACACGCTGGGAAGAACTATGTCATGTGCTGCATTCATGTACAGAGAATCAAATGTGGATTTTTCAATTATTATTAATTTCTGCACTGGAAGAAATTCGACTTCCTTGTTTTCATTTGTTACAGACTATTATGACCACAGCATTCTCTCACTCAGTGTTAAAATACTAGGAAGACATTTTGATGTGCATTCGAAAATATGTTGCATATAGTTGCTTTACAGTAAAAACAAATACGCTGGAAATAAGGATAAATGGTTAAAGTGATAGGCTAACATTGTGGAGCTTCAATTTAAAAAATTGTCAAACTTTGATATCTGAGCTACGTACATAGTAGTGTTCAAATGGACAAATAAACACCCTAGAATACAAAAGTTTGGAAAGTTACACTGCCAATGGCAAGTTATACATGAATAAACAATAAAACTCGGGGCAAGTTTTATTAAACTAGGTGTACACACAGTAAGTCTATGGGAGGAAATGGGCAAGTGAATCTATTCAACTTACGATTTTCACTTTTTTAAAGCACTAAATAATCATTTTGAAATACAATTTTTTCAGGGCTTCATTTTTAGACCTCATCAAAGACACTGGTAGCATGGGGAATCATGCGGCTCAAATTTTTTTAATTGTGGTAAATGTTAGCCAATGTACCTTTAATAACAATCACAATCATCATCATCATCATTATTTTTATCATTATTACTACTTTTATTATTAATTATTATCATTATTATTATCATTATCATTATCATTATCATTATCATTATTATTATTATTATCATTATCATATTATTGTCATTATTATTATTATTATTATTATTATTATTATTATTATTATTATTATTATTATTATTATTATTATTATTATTGATAAACAAGTTTCTTTAAATCCTTAGAAATCTTCTCTTTCAAAATCATTTACACCCACTTTTAATGTGAATGATTTCTTCATGAACAAAGTCTTTCAGGCCATTTCTATGTAAACTAGTGTTCATGTGCATGTAGCAAAGAATTTGTTTCTTGAATAAAGATTTTAGCAAAGATGAGGTGATAGTGTTACTGTACTTGTATTCATTCAAGCAGAATATTTTGCAATAGTTGATCTCAAACTGTTTGTCTATAGGCCAACGAATCTGTATCAACAACGAGTTTGGAAAATTCACACTCTTCATCAAACAATATATGCTTTTCATAGTGTCTAAATGGGATTGGTTAAGTAAGCTAGTAATAATAGTAAATTAATACTCATGCAAAATAGTATTTTTAATGTTGTATGTTATTGTACTTACATTTCACTGGTGATGACCGCCTGACATGCGGCTGTATCTCAGTGTGGTATTCATCAATCAGCTGAGCCTCTACGGCTTCCATCTCAACCGGTGGTAACACAGCCATGTCTCTTCTCACCAGAGGTTCCATCGCAACCTGAACGGGGCCGCTCATCGCGACAGCTCGCTCAAAGACTTCCACCGTTTCCAGCACTCTCTCTGGTTCTTCCACCAGCTGAGGCTCAAGTTCCACTAACGTTTCTGGTTCCAATCCCTGTTCAAGTTCTGGCGGGATATTCTCAGCTGCGTCCATCTGACCGTTTTCATCCGTATCACCTTTCACATCATCTGGTTCGCTGGGTACAATTTCTGCTCCTGGTTCCTCCGTGGATACAAGGGCGTTTGACTCCAGCTGGTTTTCATCATCATCAACCTTATCCTCAGCTGATTCCGAGTTGGGCTGCACTGTAACTTCATCTTGACCTTCAGAATCATTTTCCACCACAGTGCCTAAAGTTTCTTCAGTACCTATTTTTTGAGTTTCATCATCAATGTTTTGCATTTCATTGTCAAGTTTCTGTGTTTCATCATCACTTTTCGGTGCTTCATCACTAATTTTCTGTGCTTCATCATCAATTTTCCTTGAATCACCATCAGTTTTCTGTGTTTCGTCACCCTCTTCATGGGTATTATTGCTACCAGCAAGTTCTTCTCCACTATTTTGGGGTTCTGCATTATTCTCAACACTAACACTTGAGGACGTTTCATCCACAGGATCTTCTTGCACTTGGTCTATACCATTATCACCCTCTCCAGAATCTTCGACTGGATTAACGTTCTCGTTATTGTCCACATCATCTCTGACATTTGGTCCACTTTCACTGGGAATCACCACTGAAATGTTATCACCATTTGATTCAGGCTTTACTACTTCCCCATCCTCATCGCTTGCTTGTGTCTGTAATATTACCTCACCTTCCACTTCATCAGGATCATTGTCTATTTTATTCTCATCGACCTCATGATCATGACCATTTTCTGCTTTATTCTCATCCATTTCATGACCAAGATTATCTTCTGTATTCCCATTTAACTCTTGGTTAGAACCATTTTCCACGCCAATGCCATCCAACTCATGATCATTACTATTTTCCATTTTATTCCCTTCCACCTCATGATCAAGATCATTTTCCAATTTTTTCTCATCCACCCCTTGATCAACTCCACCTTCCTCCATATGTTCATCCACCTCTTGAGCTGCAATAACTACATCCTGCTCATCTGGTTGATTGTCCTTCAAAATGTCACCAGCATTATCTCCACCTGCATCAATGACATGCTGACCATCTTCTCCAGAAACATGTGACTGATCATGATTTGCAATTGCAACCTCAGCTTCACCACCTATTTCTCCTGTATGTGAAATTTCTTCAGCTTCTACGCTCTTTTGCACCATTTCTTGCATAGAGCCGTCAGCCACCACACCCTGTTCAGCTTCTCCATGTTCACAAATACACACAGCTCCATCTTTCTCACTGTCGCTCATATTCTCCTTATCGACAAGTTCATCTTTCCCCGGCACATCTTCAGGTGAAGTAACCTTTTCTTCCACGCCCTCATCCATGCTGATAATACAGGATCCTGCTAACAGGTGCAAAAGTCACTTTTCTTCATCTTTAGAAAGTCTGTAATCGAAAGATATAAGAATTAAAATAATTAGAATTATTGGAAATTAATGGTG
>JZLH01S0331809.1:9541-20152 GCA_001188425.1 Eucidaris tribuloides | reverse complement strand
TTCGGTCTAGACTAACCAAGCTGTGCCGAGATCCAACAACGAGTATGGAAATGAAATCTAGATCTATATTAATCAGGCAAAATGTCATGCAATTCATAATGAAATAATGATAAATTATTTGTTAGCGTTATGCAAATCCATGGCAATCACTGCCGACCCCTGCCGACTGCTACGTCGACCACGGTCTACGCCTACGGTCTACCACCGGATCCCGGCCGGGGCGATTCCCGTGGCTGTGCGGTAGCAGGATGGCATGACCTGACACAGAGCGTGAAAAGACGAGCCGACACACTCGACAATAGCTTAATTATCCGACTTCAAACAAGGAATAACTACATTGTGTACATTGACAGAGCGTTAGAAAACTTACCGAATTAAGAAAACTAATAAAAGAATCATATAAGTCCGAAAAACTTACTTTTGATGAAAGAAAACTCCACAAACATTTGACCTCTTTTAGTCCGTTGCCATGACGTCTCCCCAAATTATTTCCTCGAAACTGCATGCGCCCTCAGCGACTGAAACTAACCAACTCCAATAGCGGAACGCGACGGCAAACTCCATGTGGTGTTGAACCTTGTAAAACCGAGTTATATTTAATAATAAATTGATCTGGGATTACACAGTTATTTTCATTCATTTTATTCATTAATTTCATAAGTCATTCGCAACTAAATATAACAGTGACGTACTTATTTACAATATACATAAAGGTAGTGTGGCCCCGATTTGGCAAGATTTAGGGCCTATTTATTTTTAGAAATATACATATCATATTATTTCATAAATCATGTATTCGGTAATTGAAAGTGGGATTTAATTATTTTTATTTTTCCAAATTGCAGTAAACACCTGGTGTATGGGCCTATAAACTATAGGCCTAAAGTCGTGTTCTCACATCGGGGAAATGAAATTATAAACGATTACTGAAACTGAGCTTGAAACAGTAAGGTGTGTAAATCAAAGTGACGTGCTTTAATCTAAAATCAGCTATCAGCGGTACAAGTAAACCGTTTTGTAATACGAGGAACTACTTCAGACCGGACTTCAGATTGATAAACGAGATTGTTGCGACCGCGCAACTCGTGAAGACGCTGGAAAGGGCCATTAATTAGGATTGCCACAAAGGGGTGACGTGGCTGATCATGATTGCCACCGTAAAATTGTTATTATATTCCACACATCTTGGTCATAAGTGTAATATTCTAGTACTGTGAACAGAACAAAAAGTCGTATACTGTTTTCTTGCGATCTATTCAGTCGCGATGGATGTGAAACGTTTCTGTTAAATTTTGTTTTTTAACGACGGTTTTTGTTGTTAGAAACATGCAATTTAAAATAGGTTAAGCTTTCAGCAAACAGCAACTTTGAACAAACATTTGAAAATTGAATCACGTTGATTTTCAACTGCCAAAAATATTCAATATTTACGAGATCTTACGATGGCAGTGGGATCACCGTACCGAAGGCAGATGTGGAATTTCCGCAATGGTTCGTTTATCTACTGTCTTGTGGTTGCAGCCACGACGCTGGCTTTGTATCATTTTGTCTATTGGCGCAATGATGGAGGCAGTGAGGACTCCCGCTCTCTGAACAAAGGAAGGCCCAACCCTAAATTTGTAAATCTGGCTGGAAATGATTACAGCGAGAGTCAAAGATTCCACCCGGCCGGACAAGGCGATGACGATAGAGATTTGATAGACAAAACGGATGGAACTATTCGAGGCGACTTGACGAATACTGGTGATAGAGATGATGAGAAAATAGGTAAAGGGGGTGATCATCATAATGAGATTGTCGTTGAGAAGAGCAAGAAAATAACAAACGTCGTCCCCGACATCCCGGCTCCTGATGGGGGAAAGATGATTTATCAGGGCAAAGAGAATTTAATCGTCATTCACAGAGAGGCTGATGACAGTCTCAACAGGCATCCACTGAATCCACATATCGCCCAAAAACTCCCGCGGTTTAAACCACACAAACACATCGACCCAGCCGCCTTGAATGACAGGCAGAAAAAGCCACGCCCAAAGGCTTTCCCGGTTGCCCTGAAGCAAGTGCCGAGATCATGGCGGTGTCCTCTGCGACCGTTCGTTCTTATGATCGTTCTCACCACAGTTCGAGAATCCATCATCCGGTCCACCATACGCGCATCCTGGGCGTCGCCGGATAATCTCCGTCACCCACTCGTACCGAAACCGAAAATGGATTGGTGGGTCGTGTTTGCCCTCGGATCAAAGGAGACCAACGATGCCGCTATCGCAACCGAAAATGAAAAGTTCGGCGATATTCTACAGGGCGACTTCCCCGACATCGAGTCCGAAGAGACGCGCAAAGTGATGATGGGAATGAAATGGATCCACGACATGCAGGAGACTAATCCAGATTGTCACCCGCTCTTCGTTTTGAAAACAAACACGCACGTTTTCGTCAATGGGCCCATCCTGACAAACTGGATCTATGATACGACAAAGACTTCAAGCGGTGTTTACCGGGGTAAAGTTTTACGCGAAGATACTCCCATCAGGGATATCACAGATCCACATTACGTGTCATTCCACGAGTACCGTGGACAGGTCTTCCCCGATATGGTGATGGGACCCACGTATCTCTTGTCCATCGATGTCGTCAACCGAATGGTTCCCTTGTTCGCCAACGTCACGCCCATCGCTATGGAAGATTCGTATGTCGGTCTCCTCGCCGAGCGCCTTGATGTCAAACCGAAAGACGACGAACGATTTATTCACCTGAAGCGTCCGTCGAATGTGTGTCATTATCCTAATATGATGTTGATATATGGTGTTTTACCGTCGGAACACACGCATATATACAACGTCGTCATTGGAAAGGCGGGCCGACATTGTTACAACCATGGTTTGTAGACGTCGTATAATATAATGAGCTCGTTTGACTCGTTTAATTCACTGACTTGGTAACTTTGTATCATTCCATGCTGCTGATGTAAAGATGGATGGATATCGTAGGATAAAATGATCGAATCGATTAAGTCGATGAGGGGCAAAGGGTAACTGGACTAATTGACATTTTCGTCAAAAATATAAGACAGAAACACTTCGATACAGTTTCAGAGTATGTGCGTTTACTGGTACGATATATTTCAGGAAGCACTGACAGTTTTTTAGACCAACAATTGTACATTGTACAACAATTATACATTATGGTACAACATAATTGTGACAATTACAATAATCTAATAAAGGTTACTGAGATCTAATGACACATATAGATAATTTCCAGTGTCAGAGGACAATTAAATAATATTCGATCACAACGAAATTCACCGTCAACTGAGATATTTTGTGAATGAAATATTAGAGATAAATATGCTCTGCTATGAAATCGACTTTTAATCATTTCCGAGTTAAACATTATTTATACAAAACAAATAAAAACTGTTATTGTTAAGGGATGTATTTAGGAAAACCGTATTTTAAAATATCACCGTTTCTCCACGATTTGTGTTCTCTTTTCGTCTCTCCGCTATTGATAAATTTTCCTATATACAGCTGGAAATATACTGAAACCACTGAATCTGACTTAAAATGCGTAATTTTATCTTATGCAATAGGCCTATTTCTATAGTACTTCTCTCCAGTGCGACATTCCATAGTCCGTACACAGCTAGTTTTTGTCATAAAATTAATCTTTCTCAGTATTTTCCTACTGTACTTGTGTGATTATTAAAATCTTTTCGTTTATACTAATAGCGAAACAATGTCATTTTGCAACTATAAAGTGTAAGTTAAAGGTAAATAAATTCTGTGTGGTGCACTGTTCTGTTTATTATTTGTATATTAGCGAACAGTTTTTTGTATTTTCTGCAGCATTTCTTATACAGAGTGGCCCAGAAAGAATGCTACACCTTCGATCGCTAATTTCTTCAACATCATCTGCAATATGTCATTGGTTTTTGTTTCAGCGATTAGAACAGTCTTTTTCCAACAACATGATACCATGGTCATTGATTTTGAATCATTCGTTTAGGTCCTGCGGCCATTTTTCTGAGGCAATGTCATTTCCCAAATTTGCCAATTTTTCATCAGCGGCGGTCATCCGAACACCGAGATATTCTCGCGTCTCAGCATGCCATATCAGACAAAACAAAACGACAATGGAGATGCAGCTCACATGGTCTTCCTTATCAAAGCGAGAGCATTCCCGCCCTTTGTTTCGGCAGAGCTTATTCTATGGCACACCGTAACGTGAGAATATTTCGGTGTTCCGATTATCACTGGAGGTTAAAAAAGGGTTAAAAAATAGCAAATTTAGGAAATTACACTGCCTCAGAAAAATAGCCCTAAGATCCAAACACCTCAATCAAAATTAATGATCATGGTATCATTTTGTTGGAAAAAGAATGCTCTAACCAATGAAATAATCACCAATGACATATTTTGAATGACTTTGAAGAAATTAACGATCGCATTTGTAGCATTCTTTTTGGGCCACGCTGTATAGAGTGACCTACCGTATTATCAATTTATACGTACATAATGCGGACTGTTTAATTCTGATACTTTAATCAAGCAAATGACTGTATTTATGTAATATTTATTTATTCAACTGTTTATTCATTTATGCATTTCCGTTTTATTTCAACAGGGTAGCCCTTTCAGTTACAAAAACTGCTCTGCCAAGGGGCCCTGCGCAATTAAAAACATAATACATACATAAAATACACAAAATAACATTTAAAACCAAAATTACACATATTAAAAGTAAACATGATAAAATTCGATTTTACATTTTACATTAGTATATAAGTAGAAAGAAACGCAATTTATAAATTACAACATAGAATTAAATACGTATAGTAAAACACAATATTATATAGCAATTCACAAATAAATTAATTTTAAAAATACAATAGATACTAGTATACAATATCGAACTACAAATTTTGCGTTATGGATACAAAATAAAGAAAGTTATACACGTAAACGAAAACATGAACAGTCGGTACCAGCAGAATATGCAGCTACACATCAAAACCTTCGGTGTTTAAATTAACACGTCACTGCTAACACAGGGCACCATGCACCGTAAATACCACACTGCATGGTGTTGAAGTTTCGGTGTTACTTGGACACCTATGTCGTTATTTTACCACTAAGTGGGTTAATTTTACACTTGATAGTGTTACATTGCAAAAACTGGGTGTTAAATTTAACACCCATGGTGTTGCACAATATAGATACCAGATGTGGTGTACAATTTTAACACCAAATGTATTATTTTAAACACCGAGAGCATTGATTTTAACACCGAGGGTTTGGAAAATCAACACGGTATTCATATTGTGTAACACCCTTGGTGTTAAATGTAACACCCCAGTTTTTGCAGTGTAGGGTCAGACTCCTGTGTGTAATTTTGACACACAAGGATATGGTCCTCTGTTAACACCAGAGGTCTTAATTCTAACGCAAACTTTTTTGGCTGTGCATAACTTTAAAAAAAAAAAAACAGGTGCAGTCCTTAAAACAGCATGTTTTATTTATCACATCACTTGAATAAACACTGCAGCTCACATGTCAGCAGTGATATCACATTGGTCTTGAATTATAGTAACACTTACGATAAATTTATGGAGCTTGCATTACTGAAACGTTATCTCGTCGGTTGGGAACCAGAAGGGCGTTAATGTCAATGTGTCCAGAACATGGGCGAACAAGCAACGCATGAAGAATATATCAAACATAAATGTTGTAAATAAAGTTAATATTTTGAAATGTTTTACATATGTACCATTTTAGACACACCGTATACACAAAGGTATTATCGTCGTGTGGATTTATTTAACACAATTGTGAATAAATAAACTTGTCTCGCAATAAGTAAAAATTACGGTGACGTCACAGAATCGATGAGATATATTGGTCATCCTCTCCACTTAAATTCTATCGCGTTGAGTAGTAATGGTGGGAACAACGGCAGTTGGTTCTCCTTTATTTGGCTGTGTGTAGTTTTAACAGACAGCCTCTTAATACATAAAGTCTCACGTTTTGTTCCCTTTTATACAGTTTTATGCCATTTATAGTGGAATATGCCAGTGATGACATTTCCTATTTATATTTCAAATCATTTTAGTTATATGGGAACATGGTTTAATTCATAGAAACTTTACAATTACGCTGATGTATTTAGTTCTGTTCAGTATTAATGACCTAGGCGATATCTGTATATTTTACAAAAAGGCCCAGAAAAAGACTACAGGGATAAGATTCTGCATATGGCGACGTGGTTTATTCCACATCGAATTTCATGATTACAATAATGACGTGTATTTTTTTAACGTTTATCCCACTGTTATTGATCTCAGTACAGTGTACAACATATAAATACGGGGAATGGAAATCGTGATTTCTCTGTGCAATACGTACAGGTTAAACGTCATTAGACCACACCATCGTATCCTCCAGATTGCAATTGTTCCGAAAGAGTTTTTGAAAAGACAGCTTTAAAAAACCTCATGAGAATAATCGACGACAGCGAATAAATGATTTAATATTTGGAAACCGACGGATTCTTTATAATTGTTGGCATATGAAAACACTGACTTAAGTTTCGACGATTCGTAAAGATGAGTTTCAAATCATCGCAAATACATCGCAGCCAAATGCGAGGATATCGGAGTAATTCGATCATTTATTGCGTGGTGGTTGCCGTTACAACGCTCTTGGTTTATTACTTTGTCTATTGGCGAAGTGATGACAGACAGGGGCATTCAGACTTAGAGAGGGTGAATCCGAAATTTGCTGATAGTGCTGGTGGTCGAAGTCGTGACCGAGATAGGTTTCATCCGGTCAACAATGATGACGGTGACTTCAAATGGAATAACAAGCTCGACGACGACGGCGATGATGGTGGCGAGAACGGTGTCAAGGGACGCGATGAGGATACGGACGACTACGATCCCGATGAATACGATAACAATCGCGATCAAGACGCAAAAGATTTGGACAACCGAGTTTTCGCTGCTGTGGCTGCCGATGATAGCGACGAGGTGGACGATGACGCAAATCGTGAGGCTAACGCTCCACTTCCAGCACCTCGGCGAAAACCCGATCAAGTCCATAAACTCTTACCGTTAGGACCTGACGGCAACATACTTCACAAGAGCGAAGACCGGCCAGCGGAGGTTATTCCCGGTATACCAGCACCTAATGGACCTATTCCTGTTAGGAAAAGGGTAAGTCAGAACGAGAAACTCGTTCTTCCTGCTCCTAGACCGATCGAGATCGACCCCGATTACCGCGCCGTTGCGGAGAACAATCGAAACCCAAACGTTGCTCCCAAGCTACCGCAGTTCAAACCACACAAGCACATCGCGCCCAACAACATGATGAATCTGGACGAGAAATCCTATCCCAAACCTAAACAGTTCCCGGTCGATTTGAAGTTAGTGCCCGGTGTGAGGGGGTGTCCTCAACGACCGTTTGTGCTTATGATCGTCCTCAGCACCGTTCGAGAGGCAGCGATACGGTCGACCATCCGCAAAACCTGGGCATCCCCGGCTAAACTACGATATCCGAACGCGGCGGCCCCGAAATTGGATTGGTGGGTCATATTTGCCATGGGATCCGATGACGCAACGGATGACGCCATCGCCACCGAAAATGCCAAGTTTAGGGATGTCCTGCAGGGCGACTTCCCCGACCTCGAGGCCGAAGAGACGCGTAAGGTCATGATGGGAATGAAATGGATCTACGACCTGCAAGACACGTATCCCGAATGCCGTCCGTCGTTTGTCTTGAAAACCAACACCCACGTTTTCGTCAACGGGCCTCTCCTGTCGAAATGGCTCACCACTTCGTTACGACAAGCGAACAACGTCTACGTGGGCAAAGTCCTGCGGCTAGACACTCCCATCCGAGACCCTGCTGATCTGCATTACGTACCCTACACCGATTTCCTAGACGAACACTTCCCCGACATGATACGCGGTCCTACTTACGTTTTCTCCATCGATGTCATCAACCAGATGGTTCCTCTTTTCTCCAGGGTGACTCCGATAGCCATGGATGATTCGTATATCGGTCTCCTAGCCGATCGTCTCGGCATCAGACCGATAAACGACGACCGATTCATACATATGAAGCGACCAACTAATGTCTGTCACTACCCCAATATGATGTTGGTTTACGGTCTTGCGCCGTCGGAACATACGCACATATACAACGTCATTGTTGGAAAATCAGGCCGACATTGCTTTAACGTTGGTTTGTAAAGGCCGTATCTCACTGGCCTGGAGACTAGTTGGCGACCAGTTGGCGATTCGAATCTCCGAGAAGTCTCCATAGTGACAGCGGGGTCTCCAGGGAGTCGCAGGAAAATCAAACATGTTGATTTGCTGGAGTCTTCTTCCAGTCTCAGCAGGTCTCGGAGACACAACGTCGCTACGACGTCGCTGCGACTTCCCTGCGACGTTTCCTTGAGACTTCTCCAGTAGGCCTAATTGATTAATTTATTTATAATCAATTTGATGAAGAAGTCGGCGTGACGTCGCCACGACGTCCCCGAGACCTGCTGGAGACTGGAAGAAATTTCTAACAGTGTGTGACCTTTTTTTCTTGTTTCCTGTTATTTTTTTAATTTTTTTTCTTTTCGTTCATTTTTTCCGTTAATTTGTTGTTTATAGTAATCATTTTTTTTTTTTACAATTTATATGATTTGTCAACTATTTATAATTATATTCTTATACCTCATTTTATGTTATGTTGTAAATTGTGAATGTAGAATTTTTATTGTGAGGCAGGGCTCTCTGAGAGAGCAGGACCTCTTGGTCTTGAAGGGACCACCCTGTTGAAACAAGACGAAATAAATAAATAAATAAACAAAATCGAACATGTTAGATATAACCGCGACTCCCCGGAGACCCGGCTAGTCTCAAGGATACGTCACGACTTCTCCATCAAATTAATCTCGAATCAATGATTAACTCAAGTCGCCAAGTGGTCTCCAAAGTCTTAGGGAAGTCTCCGCAACGTCGCCGCGACTTCTCCGTCAAATTAATGATGAATCAATGAATATTAATTATCTAATTAGCCTCCGTGACTGGGGAGATATCTCTAGCAGGTCTCAGAGACGTCTCTGCGACGTCTTCGCGGTGAGAGTGTAAGCTATTTTTGGTCTCCCGAGTCTCCCGAGTTGCTGCGACTGATCTGTCGCCGGAGTTGCGGCGATGTCTCTTCGTGAGATCGGCCCTTGATGGTGCTGATACATCCTTCATAAGCATGATATAAGACAGTTTTTATTTTTCTGACGTGTATGTTTCCTTCTTCTGTATGTTCTTTTTACCATTGCTACAATTTTGTTCATTGGCAGCAGACATATATGGGCAGGAGTCCTTACTATAGCCGTTTGCAAACCGAAATTTTTGGACATCATAATTATCTAAATTAAAACCGGTTTGATCATTAATTTGTCAGCGTATTCGATTTAGATTACATATTTGATGATCTGCCACTCTGCCACCGGCGTAATGGCTCAGTGGATAGAGCGTCCGCCTCACGTGCGGAAGGTCGCGGGTTCGAGCCCCGGCCGGGTTATACCAAAGGCTTTTAAAAATGGTACCTTCTGCTTTCTAGCCAGGCGCTTGGCATTCTAGAACAGAGAAGGGTAATAACATTTAATGTTATGAAGGGCCGCTGCGAAGAGCAGTCTATCAGAGTGAAGTGGCCTACCTGGGTAATAAGACGTCATTTATATAATTTTGCCCGTATTCCCCTGCTATATAGTTGCTGTATATATATATTCAGAAAGTGTAGAGTTCGCTATTGTATTATCATTAAAATTGTGTATCAAAAAGATTTGGCAAAATGTAAAAAAAAAAAATGATTGTCGCGAACCTTTTAAAACGTCATCCAAATGAAAATAATATGATGTTTTAAATCGAACGTTTAAATGCTGTTACGAAGGTGCTCGTTTTTTTTAATATTTTCCGGTAATTTGCTCCACAGATATTGTCTCGGAGAAATGAATGGTGTTGCGCCCCACGGCAGCAATGTAAAAACGAGAGTGTAACATTATATTAGAGAGACTTGTATCATTCAATTATGATTGATAAATCAGATTACAGTAATAAGTTGTAACATATAATACCATCTTGTTGAATAACCGTTTCTGTGCTAAAATATATCTTTGCTTAAATTCAATTCCACATCCATACATACTGAGTAGTACGCTAGGTGTCATAAAGTATATTTCACACCCAAGTGTTTCCAATCAAATAAATTGACAAAATTTTCATGTTATTGGAGAATATCATAAGGACTAAAGAGTTTATGAAAAATTTGCACTTGGTTAAATGTACTTTATCCTCAATGGGGTGACAATTAATTTCTTGGTCAGTAACCATGTAAACAAATCAATCAATATATAAATAAACAAACAAACAAACAAATTAATTTAAACAACCAAGTAAATAACTATCTGAATATGTTAATCACTGAATAAAGTAGACCATGTACGCCCGATGAATAATAAGCTACGCAATGTATTTTCGTCCAAAATTAATGAAACTTCACCAACCACTATATTAATGAAGTATGCCTCTTGAATTAAAATGCGTCACATAGCCTATTATTTTTT
>JZLH01S0331787.1:41505-60157 GCA_001188425.1 Eucidaris tribuloides | reverse complement strand
TAATACATTACCGACAAAGCTTACATTACCGACAAATCACCATCAACAAAATCTTGGTCGTTATGCAAGCGAGCAGAGCGAGCGAGTTTACCAACGACATGACGTTATTATAAAATGATTGACAAATCATCGGCAAAGCACCGTCAACAAAATCGTGGCCGTTATGCGAGCGAGCAGACCGAGCGAGTTTGAAAAATTTTGCGTTTTTACACTTCAAAAAGTGCCATTTCATGGCTTGTTTTTGTCGGTACTTGAGACATTTTGTCGGTACAAGATGACGTGGTTCTCTTTTCTTTTACTGACGACGTGACGTTATGATAAGACTTACAAATTACCGGCAAAGCACCGTCAACAAAATCTTGGTCGTTATGTCAGCGAGTTTGAAAAAATTTGCGTTATAGCCTTCAAGAAAGTGCCATTTCTTGGCTTATTTTCGTCGGTACTTGAGACATTTTGTCGGTACAAAATGTCTATATGTACCGACAAAACTCGGAATATGCATTATTGGAGGGCAATTGTCTCCCTGCCCCTCCCCCTTTGGCTACACTAGTGATTTTTCTTCTTCTTTTCCCCTTTCTTCCTTTTCTTCTTTCACTTTCCTTGTTTTCCCTTTCCTCTCTATTCTAGTTCTATATTCGTTTCACCCTCCTCTTTTTTCCATCCTTTCCCTCTCACCGTTTTCGCTTGTTCCCGCTTCTATTCTTACCTCTCCTTTTCCCTTTCTTCCGCCTTTTCCCTTTCTTTTCTCTTTTCTTTCTCCTGCTTCTTTTTTTTTCTCACGCCCTTTTTTTTTTATCTTTCCACCGACGGCACGTCGGTGGCAGACTTGGACACAATGCGCAATTCTACCACATATAGAACAATATTCATTCTAAGAGCAAAGGTTGTGGGGGGGGTGTCGACATCCCCCACACCCGCCCCCCCCCGCCCCCGAGTAGGTACCGGCCCTGATTCGCCCTGAATGCGCTAGTGGAGTATATTGATTAAGATTCACAATACTGATATTAAAAAAAAAACATTGTATTGCAGGAAGTAATGTGAAGTAAACTGTATATTGGTATTTAGACTTTTGCCGTGAGGGTAGAGGACGGGTGTGGAAGGGGAACCCACGCAAGAATTTTTGAAATATCAATAAGGCAAAGACAATATTTCAAAATCACATGTAAAATAGCATAATTTTTAAAGGTATATATTTAGAACAATATATTATAGCAGATGTTTGTGAGGATTTCAGAACGATGTACAATAAGTAGATCCATATGTGAAAAAAAATGTAAATAGGTAGTCGAGGGAGCGAAGGAAGGAGTAGGATTTTTGTGAATATATGTGTTAAAAGACGTGTTTTTCTTCGCATAAAGTAAAAATACGTATTTAAACATTTTCATTACGTCTTTCTCTCATATTTAGATCAGCTCAGTTTATATTAGTTAATATTTTCATTTATATTTTTTTGTTCGTAAATTTTTTTTTTTTTTTTTTTTTTTGGGGGGGGGAGAGGGGGGGGCTTGAGGAAGATTTTTTGGGGCGGGAGCTCAACCCACCGCTAAAGACCCCCCCCCCCCGTAGAACGCGGCCTGATGACAGCGTTGTGATGTTTAAAAATTATTCACGTGAGGCAGTCAATTAAATAATGAAATACACCCCAAAATACGATGCGTTTCGGAGCTTCTGGATATTTTTAGCACATCAATAAGATAGTTCATCCAAACCTAAGACACACACAAAACAACACACACAAACAATCACTGTGGACTGTATCATCTAAACTGTGGAAGCAGCAAAAAGATAATTCACCTAAGCACACAACCATCTATGAGACACAGCAGCACCAAGAGGGTCCACACACACACACACACACACACACACACACATGCACACATAGACACACACACGCATAGACACACACACGCGAACACACACACACACATGCACGCACACACACACATACAGTCGAACAAAATATGACTTTTTTTCACCACTCACATCAATCTTAAGTTATCATGCCAATAATAATTGCACTGACACAGAGATCTTTTCGATGCATTACATTTATTAAATTAGATTTGCAATTGATTTGTTATCACATTTTACAAAGTTATAGCAGTAAGTTTTACAAACAGATGACATGACTGCTTGAAATATATACACACATTGTCATTTCGCGAATATCAATCTTGCAAATATCGGCAAATACCATGCCACATACAATAATCATTTATTTTGCATAAAATATACATTTTAATGCTGCTTCGTCTAGTTCAAAACATGTAAGTTACTTACATCAGTGTCCACATTTCTCGATATAACAATAGTCGATTCAAATAACGGATTTGGCAAAGTGTACCTTACTGCGTGTGCAAAATATTGGTTAAAGCCCATGGGGGCCATATAGGGCTGACGAATGTCGCATTCTCTATGGACAACCATGGTGGACAGAACGAGAGCTATTGGAGTCGTGGAAAACAAATTGAGCTTTCCTTCTATTTTGTCGGGATAGAATTAAAGCAATTTCGTTTAATATGAAAAGTATAGCTAATACTAACCCGACAACAAACTGTCGTCATCTATCTGCATTCAGAAATATACAAAATGAAAGAGAAAGAAAACTGTAAAAGTTTAATCAAATTTGGCTAAAAACTATTCAAGAGTTGTGACTGATCAAAGTTTTGTTAATTCTAAATATGGAGGATTCTTAAATTTGCAACGCTGCCACTTTTTGTAACTAGAATCTGGAGAATACCCTATAGATGCATTCACACTTTTATTCATTTTTCATCAAAAATCCATTTTTCTCTTGCTTGTTATTTTAGTAACAGGAAAACTGCTTCTGCCCGCTTTTGTAATATAATTTGATCACTTTTTCAGCCGACACCTCAGAAAAATGTAAATTTGCGAAAATTTTGTGTGCAAAACCAATTGCGAGTTCTCCAAAATTTCATCGCTAAAAAGCAGTACTGCAAAAAAGTGTCAGAGTTGCCAATTTAATTATCATTCACAATTAGGATAAACTTTGAATATTCATAACTCTTGAATGATTCAGCCAAATTTACCCAAACTTTCATTATTGTCTTTCTTTTATTGTTCTGTATTCTCTGAATGCACAGATGACTGATTTCTATTCCCCTTTCAACTATAAAAGCAACTTGAAAACAAATGGTACTCTCAAAGGAAAATACACATGAAACATAAAATACAGAAACTCACGATCACAGACAGATTCTAGCATTTTGTCAAATCCACTAAACACTAACTACAGCTTGGAAATGTTTCTATCAAAATAAAAAAATCTATTAAGTACTTATCAACCTCATGGCTCATGTCCTAACTGTTTTCAGCATCTTATAAAAACTAATACAAGATATGCACTCTAATGAATAAGCAGTATTACAAATGACAGTTACGGCTAGTATCTGGGGGCAAAGCAAGGCATATTAGCATATATTCTATTTTGAGAATTACTTTGCAAAGTAAATTATATAAATCTTATCAACATAATCAATTCAAGAATATACACAAGTCATTAAATGCATTTCACATTCATTCATACAGATATCAGGATACATTACTCACAGTTTCAATTTTCGTTAAATACATGGACATATACATAACATTGCACCAAATCATTAATTACAGTAGCAACATCTGCGTATCATATTTTGTTTGACATAGTCTTATAACTATGGTCCTCTCTACAAAAAAGGGTATCGCCACCAAATTTGAACATCATACTACAGGCAGATAAAAATTCCATGTGATTCTATTCTGCAATCACATGATTGTGAAAACAATTATCGTAGAAATCCAAATTGCCTCCTTGCATATTCAGTGGATTTACACTATCCCAGGGCACAATACCTGAATTATTCCAATTGTTCCGACAACGAGAGATGATCTGAACCAGAAAATGAGCTTTGAATGGTTCTGATGCAGTAAAACGATGGTTTCTTAACTCTCCCGAGGGAAAATGGTAGACCCACAGATAACTTCCGACCGTTCCTTGGCAGAGGAACAATATTATTAGGTGGCCTTATGGTTGGAGAACTAATTTTGCTATTTTTGATAACTTTGTCCTAAGTGCATCCAGAACGAAATCATTATCAATCAGCTTTGAACTAGTAACACGTCACTTGTTCCACTGCGGTAGAATGTTGAGATTGTTCTCTAGCAGTGTCCTGCCATCGTTCAGAAAGAAAACCTCTGTTTCTCATGGTCAGAACCATTAAAATAATTCTGGTATCATGCCCAAGGAAGTTTAATTAGTATGGCCTACAGTGTATTATATGCAATTAAACAGAAGCACCAAGTGTAGCAGATATTCAAAACCTATTGCAAAAGGTATACTCACATGAACAATGTGTTACAGCAAATGTGACCCGTCACCACGATACCCTGATAAAGTCGCACGGCCCAAACGTAAGGAAAATGCTAACATCATAATTATGATATAAAGTATAGGAGTGAAGTGTCCTCATAAATCAAAAGGTTTATGAATTTCACATGTTGCAAAAGTTTGAATATTTATATTTTCACCCAAAGTATTTTTCTTTCCATGTTTATGTTTTATAAGATGTGCGACTTTATTAGGGTATCGTGGTGACAGGTCACAAATAGTGATTCTACTTTGCTTTCACCCATCTGAAAATACCAATTTAGAGTGATTGCTGATAACAATTTTGTTCTGGTTGCAAAGCAATATGGTCACAAATATTTGATCCACTAAGAGGTTTTATAGCAGCCAAGTTACTCCAAATTTGCCTGCCCCGAACCATGTACTTACCTTTTCCCTGACGTTTTAAAATCAAGTATGGTGATCATAAAATCTTACACCCCCCACCTCTACTAAGCATGTTTTCAAATGGTTCACATAGCGGCACTCCCCCCCCCCCCCCCCATACTCACCCCCCTCCCCACAAAAAAATGTGAGTTCAGTGTTGAAAGGATATTGATAATAAAGCTACCTCCTTTAATGATCTTAACTCCTCAATAACATTAAGGAACAATTATCAAATGGAATTCTTCTTTTAAACTTTGGCATCTATGACAAAAGCATGTTCTGCGTCAGACGTTTTTTCAAAAAACATACGGAATGTGTGTGCTTTCTACTGTACAAATACTACATGTACTTGACTCACTGTAACTGAAAATTTGAGACAATCTAACATCAACATCAGCTAACTCGTTTGGCTACCAATTTGCATTATGTTTACTAGAAATCTATAAAAACTGAACCTACTCAAGACATAGAAATTCTAGTTCTGCTTGTTTCAAATAATAAATACTGTATATGATGGAAGAGGGCTATGTAGGTGTCCAACATATTTTATAAATTAAACATGCATATTTGGCTGCAGATAAATTAGTTTTCTTAGACATGTACACAATATGCACTTACTACAATAGCTGAATCTGTCTTTCGGTACCAAATTATTTACAAAACACAAATGTAAAATTCTGGTCATAAAGTATAAATTAGCAATGTACAAACATAACATATATATCATTAAGTTGTATTCAATTACTTTAAATAAGCACACATCCCATGTGAATTTACACCAAGAGAATCGAGACAGACACCCGCATGCGCAGCTTCTGTACAAGGTGGTTACAATGTCAAAAAGCATGTTATTTCAAGATATTTTACCTACGTGTAGTTTCAAATATTATGCACTTTCTTATATTTACATCAGTCATGACCACAATGGCTCTTTTGGCAATGTGTGTATTTACAGACATACATGTACATTATCCAAACATTTGAATGTACATGTAATTCATTTTGCAATGAACAGCATAAAATCACACAGACAAGTACACTTACAGTGTAATACATACAACATATCCATGCACACTCTGGAGCAAAAAACAAAAAACAAAACAAAACAAAACCCCCAAAGCAAATAAAAGCAAAACAGCTGCATTTCATGCAAACACTTCAAATTACAATTGACACATGCATGACACTCCACAATGTGGCAAAAAGTAAAAAACAAATCTTTTAACACAAATTATTTCAGATTTTATCACTTTGTGTGCTGATGGTGCACCGGATCAACCATGTGTAACCTAAATGGCGTACTGATGATGCACATGGACTGGATGTTTTCCTTATCTAAAGATTGTGTCAGGGATGTGCAAGTCCATTACTTCCCTTCATTATCAATACCAAACGGTAGTTTAGTACTTACAAATGGTGTGTTGAAAGTTTGAGATCCATACGTCATGAATTTGTTGTTTTATGAGAAAAACTAATGACGACATGTTACCAGAATGTTGTTCTTTCCGTGAGTTTAAATTTTGCTCAAACTGGGAATCGCGGTTATGTGTATCGTCGCAAGACCAGCGGAGCGCACTGATTGGTTAAACGGCTAACCTCCGTACGACCTTTGGCTAACGGCTGATCAGACAATTTTGGAATGGCACGTGCACGTTTGACGTCGCGGATTTTTTGAAATTGCTTCTGAGCAATTTGAAAAAGGATGAAGTTTAACCGTTCAGATTTCCACCAAAACTCAATATTTTACCCCAAGTCTCTATGAGAGGTGTTTATTTACAGTAATCTTCACATTGGATATGATTTCAGCTGATTTCATTCATTTGGGTGTTTTTTGACGTGCAAATGAACGACACAATCTTTAAAGAATAGGTCTTATCAATCGATTTGATAAAATGCAATCTTTATTTAATGTGTCTTGACACAATAGTGCACCTTAAAGAGTATTTTGTGCAAACTCTAGGATTCCATATTTTGTCAGCTTACCAGGATTAATAGGTTAAGGCATTTATTTTTTTCTCTATAAAGCCATGCCACCAATGCGCCTGGTATTTTGTAATTCAGGTTGTACCGTTTTCAGCCTTTACAAGATTTTAACACAGATATGCAAATATCGAAATGTATTAGATGTTCTCCTGCATATTTGGAGATTGCTGGTTTATAATCAAATCTTTTGAAATATATTGAAAGCAACATTATCCAAAAACTTGGGCAATCCATAACCTCTTCAGGACGAGTCCTGAAATATCTCGTGCTGGGGTCTATGTGAAATACGCGTCATAGCCAACCAAGTCACCTTTAGTGTGTTATACATACAATGAACATTTGTTTCCTTTCTTTCAGGAAAAACATCTTTTCAAGCACACAAGATATAATTAGTTCTCAGCAAGCAAAAATTGTAGATTGCATATATATTTAACGTTGATTGTCCTGAAACGCTGCACACATAACAGCTGCATGCTTCTTAAAAACAGCAAAGCATCATATAAACTTGCAAAATGCTGTCCAACTACATTTGTGCAAGGTCATGGAACTTCACATATCTCCTCTCATCGTATCTCTTTACTCACATGTCTGCAATAATGCAAAATGAAAGGAACAACACTTTAGTTTGATCCCAGTCACACTGTTATGGGAAAGCAATTATTTTTCAGAATTGGTCATTTGCTAGCATGTGACAAGCAACCTTCATACAAAATCATCAACATGTCATGTGTTTTACTTGGCCATCTCTGGAGATAGTCCACGACAAGGATTGGCAATTTCTCAGGAAATTCCAGTTTTCCCCGTCTACTGGGAAGTATAAGGAAATGCTGGGAAGCACCACAATGTATAAAGAGGTACAGAGAAATACTAGAAAATACTTGGGAAATACCCAGGCAATACCTGAAAATATTCAAAGGGTATATTTCCCTGCATTTTTAACTATTTCCCGTTTTCCTCAAAAAATCATCCAGGCAGTACTTACCTGTATTTATCACCAGTATATGCCACTCCGGCCAACCCCGTTCAAGACCATTTCAGATCAGGAGATTTGATAACGACCTTGTAATGTTGCACATTAAGTCAAATAGCCAACTAGCCACTGGCAACAAAATTACAGGAAGCACACATAAATATCTAATATTGGCCATACCAGGAAATTTGACTTGACACTGACAGGAGCAGAAATAAACCTCCAAATTGAAAACTTAACCCTTAACACACTTTGTTCATGTACATGTATACAAATCATGCCAAGTGCATTCATAGAAACTAAAGCTCTAATCCTAATGCTTATACTTAGGGCTTATCTATAATCGTGTCTAGTGTAAATAGACAAGCTGCAGTGCCAAGTTTTGACCAATGTGAGATGTTAGCAATACAATAATTTACAGAGATGCATCTCTTGTCAAGACAACAATTCAACACTGGGACAACTCTATGCATAGCACATGAAGGGTTGAATAATACCTATTCCACAACCAAACTGAGACTGTATATTTTCGCGTAATTGGGATCCTAATCGCTCATTATGACTTAACCAGCTTGAAGCCATGACCGGTATTGATCACCTTCGGGGGTAGCCACTTCAATTTCCAGCGCCTGAGACAGTACACGCACCCAGCACACAGGGAGAGGAAATCCACACTGCTAGGTAGCTGCAACAACTTGATCAGGGGGTGGGTGATACGGGGAAAGTTACTCTGCCAGTGGCTCTCGATATCGCCGTCGGTCGGCAGGTGAAACGTGAATTCTCCCCACCGCACGGACACCGCGTACGCGGCCTTGATCCGCCGACCCTGCTCGTGCCACGTAATGTCCGTCTCCTTCGTGCAGTTGAAGTCGACCCACTCCTTGGTGAAATCGCCGACCGACGTGCTGACTCCCGTCTCCGGGTCGGTGGACTTGCTGAGGATGGAGGACTGGATGGCGATGAAATTGTCCGGTTCCCGCTGGATGCGTGTCAGCCACTCACCACTGGTCCGTGTGTCGGTGACCAGGATCAGTCTGGACCCGGACTGCTGATCGATGGTGGACCACAGCTCCATCAGAGAGGCAAACTTCAGAACCCCATTATCTGACAGAAGTAGTAGTAAAAGTAGTAATTAGTTAGTAGTAGTAGTTGAACAAGAACAAGAGAGAGGATGACGGCAGAAAGAGAAGGGAGAAATGAAGAAGAATATGGAGATATCGTCGGTGATTTCACGCAATGGCGAATGTTTGATTTGTTTGATATACGAGATTCGCCAGTACGTAATGTCACTGACGATATACTATCTTTTTTTTCCCGATTGAAAAATCTAGGCAGACAACTTTGCATTTAGCATTTGTGAGCTGATCAGTTAATAGCAAAACCTGTAGAGAAAGAAGTAGAATATCATTATCTATTGCATAACCACAAAGTCTTGATTCTCAAAATAGCAGTATTACTTCATCTTGATCTACCAATCTTCTTTTGTTTTTGCTTAACAGCAGATGTTTGTTAGATAACACCTTGCACTGAAATTTCAATGCCTCACGCATGTACATACCCATTCTAATCTATGGTAAGTTATCACCACAATGAGCTTGAATTAGACAGGTAAAATGTCCTTTAACCTTCCACCTCCAGATTTCTTATGTAGCATCTTTGTATGTACTTGACTTATGTTTCATTAGAATTAGGGGGGGTTGAGGGGGGGGGAGTAGTGTGATGACATTTTTTTTTCCAAATCCAAGGTCAAAAAATTTTCCCCGGTCACGCCAGCCGTCGAAAACTCGCTCAGTGGGGGGGAATCACGAAAACTTACGGCGATTACATTTTTTCACCAAATCGTGGGGGGTGGGGGGGGGGGATTTGATATTGTGTCCCCACCTTCAAATCGTGGGGGGGACATTGTCCCCCTGTCCCCCCCCCCTTGGATTTGCGCCCTGAGTACGGAGCAACCCTGAATGGTCCGGACACATGATGCCTCAACTCAAGCCACCTTTGTTGCAGAGGCATCAAAATGTCATTGGACCGTTTATGTATCAAGACCATAGGTTCAAAGACGGAGGCTGTCCCAAAACAAAACCTTTCCATAAGGATTGTACAGTTGATTCGGACCGAGACCAAGACCGAGGCCACTAGAAACTGGCCTTGAGGCTGGCCTTGGATACAACACTGCACCGTACACACAGTAATACCCACCTGCCAAGGCCCAGTCACCATTGGGATGCACATGACCGCTGTAATACACCAGGTACGTGTCGAAACGGGGTCCGTCGTGGGTCGTTCGGGAGAAGAAACTCTGCAGCTTGGTTTCGAGCGAGTCGGCCGACAGGCCACTCGTGGAGAAATCGCAGCTGTAGATGTCGATCATGTGATAGAGAAAAAAGCGCTGAATGGAGTTGAGAAGTCCCATGGACCGCCTGCTGTACTCCTCAGCTGCGCTCATTGGCAAGGGCACGGCTGTTCCATCATTCCTGAGCAGTAAAAGCATGCATGGACAACCAATTCCAACATGAGAATGAAATGTTTGCATAAATTTGTATTCAAACATATTTCTTTCCATGTATGTATTAATTAAACCAACAAGCTGGATTGGCATTACTGAAATTTGATTAAATAGCTATACATATTTGTTATACTGCTTCTTATATTTCTACATTTCCATCTTTTGAAGTCACAAAGTCAGCCAAGCAATAGGTTTAGGAAAGCTAGGGACCAGCTAATCAGTTCAGGAACACAAGGTGTGTTTTGTTGATACAAACAAACAAACAAATAGAATGAATGGAGACTGCAAAGTGCATTCAACAAGTAATTGTTCGAGAGGAACTTTGAAAGATTTTGGTATGTTTAAATTTCAATTTCCTTACAGTGTGTCTCATATACATTGATATAATCTATACTTGAGTTTCTTTATTTCCATGTTACTGGACACTACATGTACTCCTCTATACATGGTAAGTAAAAGTAAAAGTAATAGAATCTGTTTCAAGTCATATCCACAACTCCTGACAGTCCTTGAGGAAGTTACCCATTCAGGGGTGAAATTGTATGGGCGATAAATTAAACTTGAGCAAATGTCACTCACCGACAGAAAGAAGAGGGTCCCACTACCGCATACGCGGTGCACGTTCCCCCGAGAGCACTGGCCAGTTCGTAAAGCAACCCATGCACCATTGCTTCCAGCAGCAACACAATCAGCCAACTGGCCATAAATGCCGCGTTGTGATTCTGCCACATGACGGCGCCAAGAAACAACGAACTGAGCAGTGCAGAGGCAACCAGGCGACGCGAGATCATGGTGAAGAAACGCAATCCCCTGGATGCCATGATGACGCTCAGGCTCTTGTTCGTTTCGTCGCTGACTGTGTGGTAGGCGCGGTTGCATTCCCTTACTTTCCCGATGAATCCCCAGGATGTAATGAAGAGTACAATGTGCAGGCTTATCCACAGAAATCCAAAAACAGCGTAGGCCGGAATGGCAAAGTACCACTCTTCGTGCGTAATCGTTGCCTGTCCGGCGAGCACGAGAAAAAGAATTTCAAATGCAACCGTAATCAGCAGCACCAGTCTGTGTGTCATGTGACTTCGATTTATGAGGCAGTTCCATCTCTCGAGAACCGAGAGCCCACAGAAGTACAGATCGAGGATGGGATCAGCGAGAAGCCTACCGGCAAAGCAACTCATGGCGAAGGGATTGATTGGGATTGCTATCGCATTGAAGAAAAAGGCCGTCGACAGGGATATGAACAGAGCCAGGCAGGGTACAGCGCACACCACTTTCAACCGCAGAGCGACAATGGTCAACATGAATCCCAGAACGAGGAGCCATAGGCTGAACATCTGCGTGGACTTGATCATGCACGCGATGCCAAATCCGATGCACTCATACTTCTCGATCGTCGTGAGGAGGCGGGACGTGTAGCCGACGTTACCGCAGATTCTCTCCGACAGCGACCACATCACCTTCAGGATCAGGCTGGTCATGAGAAGGCCGTTTGTCGCCGCGGTGGTCACGTCACCCTGGTTCAGGTTGACGTCCATGAAGGAGATGATCCCGAGAAGGCAACCGTACCACAGGTGAGTGAAACTCTGCGTGTAGTCGATGAGATCAAAGTAGTAGTAGAGAATGGCAGACAAGGAGAATATGAGGAGACCAAATCCGGTTAGGAGGATGATGGTGGAGTCTCCGGTCAGAAGCCAGCAGGTGTAGAGACCCACGCAGACCGACGCAAACAGGACGATACTATCTAGGAGGGAGATGATCTGCAGCCGGCACCTGCTTTTTAGGGACTGCATGATGACGAGGGGAAGCGCTAAACTATGACTGATTAGATACCTGATGGACGTCATTTGATTATGGGAACGTCGGTTTTGATGGCGACAAAGAAGACGATGGTTAACGAGGTGAATCAGTGTCCCACTCCGCAACTGACAGGTATCTTCTATTCACATCACAGAGGCAATTCTTACTTAAAACATTCTCCCAAAATGTTCAGAGTGACCATGTAAAATGAAATTTCACATTGTGGAACTGTGGAACACACAACAGACATAAGTCACTTTTTCATAACAGCATAGTCAGCTGACATCAGCGATCAATATGTCACTCAAGAAGTCTTCATATTTTGGTCTCAATTTATCTTCTTCATAATATCTGAAAAGAAAATGCACAAAAAAACAAATGACAAAAGTTGTAAGTACAATATACAGCACCACTAACCAAGTCAAAATACCCTTGTTTGCATGCTGGAAAGTGGACACTACTCATTGGGCAATGCAATTTCTAAGATGTGTGTTCACTACAAACAATTTTTATAATGTAGAATCTCTTGGAGACTAAAAATGAGATATCTTGGGCTTGAGTCTATGAAGAATGCGTGTTGTTAGATTTTATTGAAATCAAATCATTTCCAGTGCCATAGGTTAAAAACATATGGTAGATATACATGTATCATTACTGGTGTGACAACATCATCATAGATCTATCTCAATTTTGGGTGGAAATGAGGTTTAATACATATGGTAATCTAGTAGCTTGGAAGTCATATTTTGTTTTGTTCACATTTGATATTTCAAATCTCAAAAACAGAGCCGTTTCCAGCTCCAGGTCAGTGCCAATCCCATTTGTTTTGAAAGTGTTAAGAATATTAACATTTTTAAGGTATGGCCTATGGGGTCTTGTCACCGCAGGGAAGGTAACACGTAGCTAGTTAGCGCCGTGCTTGCAGGGGTGAGGAAAGGTATGCTTTATTGTGTCCATGATTTGTCCACCTGAAATGAACTCATCAACCATTATTGGACCAAGTTAACACCATAAAGATTCACCATATTTTAAGTAAGATTCACCTACAAACTAAACTTAAAGGTTCACCATTCATAGTCCGATGGAAACCATCTCCTTAATTTTCGGGGGCTCAGTTTTTAACACTAAGTATTGATATCATCGTATAGCCCCCTCACAGGAGACAGATGTACATGTACATATATTCCGTGTTCGTGCGACGCATTCGGTTTGAGCAGCTGAAGAGGTTTTTGCATGCGAATGCCATGCGAAGAAAAATTTACTAAAATTAATAATTATTGAAACAGAATTCTAGGTCATACATGTAAAACCACTGTAGACACTACAGCTGATTCTTATGGGATCAGCACATCTTTCGAACTTAGATCTACTGATTTTACTGCAGGATCCCTGGTTTCTTCAAAATGCTTTCTTTTCTCACTGACTCAAAACTGATCAAAAACTCAATTCAAAATTTCACTGCAAAATTCTGCATAAAAATGTGTGCGTTTTTGATCAGTAAGTGCGTGTGCACACGAGGTAACCTGGGCTTGCCACTGATCTTTACAGAAATTTGATCTCGAAGATCCACGTAGAGATCAGTGGCAAGCCCGGGACCGGGTTATCACTTGCGCGCACTGGCACATTTGCAAATGCAAGGCATTTTGAATTGATTTCACAGCACCGCTCAGCTCTTGCATGTCTTGGGGCTGAAAAAAGTCAGGTTTCATGAAATTAAGCACCAACATTGTGATAAAATTCACTCAGTTGCATAGATGTAACGTTGCTCACTGAATCCAATACCATAAATCAGTGTTGTAGTCCTCGAGGATGGCCTCGTCCTCGAGGCCGGCCTCGAGGCCAAAATCCTGGCCTTGGCCTCGTCCTTGACCTCGGAGAAAAATCCTCGGCCTCGTCCTTGGACACTTACGTCTATCCTCGGAATCCTCGGGCGAGGCCGGGCTGAGGCCGGGTAAAATCCGGGGTAAAATGCATATGGGTAATTCCGTGATTAGTTACGTTATCACTTTATGACAAACTTTACTCAACATTTGGCTCTCACATGAATATGCTTTCATAATAATTTTTCTGTTTTGGTACTGTCAATTCTCTAGACTGGCACCTACTTCACAACATCAAGCAAAATCATGAGACATGTTTCAGTGGGTAATAACAAGAACTTTAATTATGGTTAGTTACGTTATGAAAAGAGGACATGGAAAAAAAATGACAAGTCTTTGTCCTCAAAGTTTCCTCAACCTGTTTAACTGAAACAAACTGTGGTATTCATGCTATTTCTGACATCTTGATAAGTCATTTGATATATAACTTATTGAATTGTTTTTTTTTTCATGTTTAACTACAACATCAAAAACATGGTTAGTTACGTTACGGTTAGTTACGTTACATTTTGTCCATCCACACAAATTTGCGTTTATTCTCGTCTTTTTCAGATTTAGTATGCATATGTGGGGCTTTATTACTTTCAAAACAATGAAAAGAAGCTATTGGCAGGGAAAAAACTGCAGAATAAATAATAGTTTTTCATAAAACTGAGATTTAGTCACACTAGTCCCACACTGTGGTATTTCATGTATGGTTTTGATTCTCCTAGAGGGTGCTGTTGAAGATGTAAAATTTAGAGTAAAAATGATGTCCCCCATTGTTTCTTCATGATTCATACCCATTCAAACCATTGAAATGTAATTTGATTTGAGATAGACCAATTTATATAATTTGTGATTTGTCCAATAATTCACGGAATTGCCCATATATGCTTGAGTACTATTATATCTGGTGGGATTAACAGTTTGAAGATTTCCCGCATCTGCCTTGACATGATTTTGCTTCACCAGTGTATTTTGAGAAACTGGAAATCGAATAGGCCTACTGTGTTTTGTTTGTTATGCTTTGAAGAGGCACGGATCTACGCTAAGTCTGTGCTATGCAACTGTGGAAATGCGAATCTGATTGAGTGATATGATTGTATCCATGACCACCCTAGTAGCCAGAGTCTTGTGAATTTTGTAAAACGTTTGTCGAAAAAATCGCGAACATTTTTTCCCAAAGAATACATTTCGAAATGTTCAACTTTTAACGAAAAATTGCTTAAAAACTTCTGTGAATTTTTTTTGGCGAAAATGTGTCTGCAAAGCCACCATAGGATTGCAATATCTCTGAACGAACACTGACCAGCAGTAGTGCAGTGCGTCTAGATCTAGCACTGGAAGAGTGAAAGTGTGAAGATATGTAGATCACAAACTGCTCCTATTATTAATTTATAACAGGTTTTGTTTGTATACTCTTGTGTGTGTCAGGCGTGCAATATACAGGGTGGCCCAGAAAGAATGCTACGAGTATGATCGCTAATTTCTTCATCATTATCGACAAAATTTCATTAATTTTTATTTCGTTGGTTAGAACATTCTTTTTCCAATAACATGAAACCAAGATCATTAATTTTGAGTAAGGCGTTGTGATTCTTTTTCAACAGCGGCGGTCATCGGAACGCTGAGATATTCTGGCGTCTCAGCTTGCCATACCGGACAAACCGCGATGACAAAGGGCTGGAATGCCGTCGCTTTCATAAGAAAGACGATGCGAGCCATGTCTCTATTGTCGTCGCGGTTTGTCCGGTACAGGGTTGGCATATTTCCCACTTTTTGTCATATTTCCCGGACACTGTCCGATATGAAATTGCCTTCTCGTGTACGAAGTCAATGGGAGAAATTTATATTTCCCGGACAATTGGGTGGGAAATAAGATTCTGACCGGGAAATATACCAACCCTGGTCCGGTATGGCGAGCAGAGACGCCAGAATATCTCAGTGTTCCGATGACCGCCGCTGTTGAAAAATTGGCAAATTTGGGAAATTGCATTGCCTCCGAAAAATGGCCCTATATCAAAACGCCTTACTCAAAATCAATGATCGAATCATTTTATTGGAAAAAGAATGTTCTAACCAACAAAATAAAAATTAATGACATTTTGCCGATAATGATGAAGAAATAAGCGATCATACTCGCAGCATCCTTTCTGGGCCACCCTGTATAGGGGCTGGGTGTGATTTTCAAATAAGGCATAGTCATACATTGATAAGGCATGCAAGTACACAAAGTTCACAAATGAGAACGAGGAGAGTTCCAGTAGTGTCTATGAATATGGAGAGCTGAGGGGTCATAACATGAGATTAAACAATAAGAATACACACAAACAAGGAAACCTTCAGTAGTAGTCTGACTGTCAGACCTTTATTCTGGAATCAACAGCCAAACCTGTCATCCGCTTCGCGGATGGCCCCTGCTTCGCAGGGGAGGTCTGAAATTCAGACTACTTCAGTAGAGAACATTAAATGACACATTTTCTTTTGAGATTGTGCTTGATCCTGCCTTGCCATAAAATGTCTGGCCTCGGCCGGCCTTGGCCCCAAAAATCTGGCCTCGGTCCGGCCTCGGCCCTCTCCGGCCTTGGCCTCGTCCTTGTCCTTGGAGAAAAATCCTTGGCCTCGTCCTCGTCCTCGGCCCTTTTTAGACCCCCGGCCTTGGCCTCGTCCTTGACCTCGGAGAAAAATCCTTGGCCTCGTCCTTGACCTCGGGTGAGCCGGCCTCGGATACAACACTGCCATAAATCACCAACTTTACCACCGGTCCCAACTTCAATTTAACTTCAAGAACCCCCACTGAAACTTTGACCAACGTAAAAACGAACACGTAGGACTACGCAAAACACACCTTTCGCAGTTCCGTCCAAAACAACCCACACAAAATCAATTTCATTCAACACAGTTAATTTGACATATCTAGTGCAATATGATTATTTCTGCCAAGAATGATGGAAATGGAAATTTATTTCTTATAATCTTTCACTAATATACTCACTTTTAGCCTCGTTAATGTTTAAAATCAAGTTTCAAAAATTTCTTCCCTCTCGCAAACTTCCTCCGTTTTGTGTTTTACATTTTTTTTCGTTTGCATGGAAATATTATCGCCCTCTACGGCAAGTTCATTAAAGTCAAAGGCCAGTGCTTAGTTGTGTGCTTGCCAGTCATTTCAATCAATCAATCAATCAATCAATCAATCAATCAATCAATCAATCAATCAATCAATCAATCAATCAATCAATCATAAATCAAATCAGTCCAACCAATAATTAATAAATCGAGTGGACAGAGACCAGAAAGAAAAAAATGAGTTTAGTTAAACTGAACATAATAAACTACATATATGAACACTCGGTTTGTCCAAATGAATATGACGCAACCAAGAATAGGCATTCAAAAGTTTACTAATCACTATCAAGATTACAACTGATAATAATCACCGTAGGTGTTCTGGTACTAAACAACTGACTAGATTTGATGTTGGGACACAGCGCGAGATTTAACGCTGTCAGAATATTTAGGCTGATCATGTATTGATTTAAAAGTTTAAACAGCAATGCTCACCTTTTTTAAACAATAAATATCAAAAATGGAACATTGCTGTTTAAATCTTTTAAACACGTCTTTTTAAAACTTTAAACCAATACCTGATGGGTCAGGATATGGTTGTATAAAATTTCATATTTTTATATGTTTTATATTCAGTTTGATGTACTTTAATTATCTCAATTTTTGGTCAAATTCATTAACTTTTGCATGCATGCCAACATGGCCAAACGAGTTCATGTCGTCTATTCACTTGAACTTTCAGATGATGCCTCATATTTTAAACATAGTGATTATTCCAATTGCGTATTATACTTGCAGGGACCGACTGAGGGCACTGCCCCAACCTTGGGGCAAATAGGGGGAGGGGACGGAACTGGGTGAACCGAGCTATAATGTGCTATGTGCATGAACCTTGTGAAATAAGCCAGAATACAATGCGCCTTTCTTCCCCTCTCGCTAAATTGCCATTTATAACCATTTACATATTTCTGTTTAAAAATGTGAATCAAATTTTAATCGTTTATTACTGACCCTGGTTAAATTTTAATATACAAATTGCCAAATACTAGTAATCCCTTAAATTTCAACTTTCCCCGACTGTACTAAAATCCACCATCTGAAAAAAAAAAATCGGGTAACCGACTGGACCCACCCCCCCCCCCCCATGCATGGGTTTACCCATGCCGCCAATGCTGTCTTTTTTATCCCTGCAGGGAAGTTGTCCTCCATGGGTATTCTTGGAGAGTTGTCAGGTGCGAGTTGTCTCCGGGAAGTTGTCCTTAGGTGGAGTTGTCCAGTGGGGAGACGTCCTCCAGGGGGTAGTTGTCAGGTGGGTGTCCCCGGGGGAGTTGTCCACTGGGAGACGTCCTGCGGGGGAGTGTCCGCAGGGGAGTTATCCTCCAGGGGAGTTGTCCGCTGGGAGAGAGGTCTTCCGGGGGGAGTTGTCAGGTGGGAGTTGTCCCCGGATAAGCTTTCCTCCGGGGGAGTTGCTCTCTGTCCTCCAAGAAGTTGTCCTCTGGGGAGTTGTCATCTAGGGGAGTTGTCCTCTTGGGAAGTTGTCCACTAGAGGAATTGTACTCTGGGAGAGTTGTCAGGTGGGAGTCATCCCCGGGGGAGTAGTCCTGATACGTTCATTTTTCAGCTGAGAGTTGACGTGTACTCGTCCTCAAGTATCTATCTGCTTGCAAGGGTGTCAACAGCTTTTCAAAAAAGGGGAC
>JZLH01S0331787.1:22815-41480 GCA_001188425.1 Eucidaris tribuloides | reverse complement strand
CCCCCGATTCACTGTAAGAAATCCTCCCCTCCAAAACTGGGCCTTGAATCCGCATTTTATGGTATATAATACAATGAGTTTCTATCGTAGTCAAGAAAGCTTATAAATCCAGGAAAATGAATGGAGATTTACTTCCTAGACAGAGTATGATGTTTTCCTGTTCAAATTCACCCTCCCGTTGCTACCCATATGCTCATGTCAGTAGTCTCCAAAAACAGCTCCCTTCGTTAGGAAAAATAATAATTACGGTAATAACAGCAATGATGATGATGATAACAATAATAATAACACTACTACTACTACTACTACCACTCCTACTACTACTACTACTACTACTACTACTACTACTACTACTACTACTACGACGACGACGACGACGACGACGACGACGACTATTATACTACTGCTATTGCTACTATTACTACTACTTCTAATAATAATTTATTCATCATCATCATCATCATCATCATCATCATCATCATTAATATCATCATCATCATCATCATGATATAATCATCTTCTTCATCAGATTTGGACGTTCCTCCAACTCGCTGTCTTGCCGCTGCGCACGTTCTATCACACGCACGGGAGCTCTACATTCTCTAATAACCCCCCCCCCCTCCACCTTCCCCTTGGAAACAAAATACCGGATCCGTCCCTCGTGCGCAGATCATCACCAATAACCTATCTGAGCTCTCCATCGACAAATGAAATCATCAAAATAATGATTCATCAACACTTGCTCAATCAAAACGTGTATATGACTCATCTCATTCAGAAGAAAAACTGTATTATTTTGTATACATTATGACACATATACGCACCCACAAGGACGCACACAACAATCGTCGGGGATATGAGTTGCTGGGGCGATTTACTATATGCCCGTCCCAAACTTTTCAAAAATGAATTTTAAAACAGCAGAGGGGGTGATGTCTTCAAGAATCTGGCAATGTATTTTGGACAATTTTACCTTGCAAGGCTACACGTCTTTGGTAATGTTCCTGCTGTAAGATATGTTGACCCCCTCCCCCCCCCCCCATCCGAAACATGGACCGACGCCCCTAAATATCAGATTCCCAGAAATAATGCAATGTTTTGATGGAAAATTAGCAATTTTCCTCTCAAGGCGTCTACCTGCAGACCGCATCCCGAAATTACAGAAAATCAAACAAAATCTTACATTTTTGTTAATTTCTAAGACGTGTTGTAAGCTAAGCCATATTCTTCTGATTTCAGAAATTATTCTCCAAAAGAAATAACGTGGAGATATGGATTAAAGGGCAGTGACATGATTGGGAGAAGAAAAACTAGCTCAAGAACCAAACTGACTTGAAACATACACCAATATATACGATCTAGATTATATGCCCAGACTAGACAGATTTGTCTTTAATTTGTTTAATTATGGAGCAACAGGCATTCATTTACCAACACTGAATGAAAGTATTACTGTGATAAAAATTGAATCTATACAGTATACCAAATTTGACTGTCATACCATTTTCTGATAATGGTATGGAAATTTTTTTACTGTGGTAACAGAAACAACAGAAACATTTAAAAGAATGATGATGCTGGTATCATTTTCCTTGTATCCTAAATTGAGGACTATTTACAATCCCGCCATTTCACTTTCAAGTCAGGGCATTCCTAAAAAGTAATATTTGTCAGGCATTGTTTAAAAAAGGAAATGCCATCTAAGATTCTAGCAAAATATAGCAGCTAGTAACTTACGTTTAGTGGAATTATAGTGACCATTAGACTTTGATCTTTTAATTATGGTCTCGTATACAGAAATAAAAAAAAGATAATAAAAAGATCAAAAAGAATAAAAATCCTAGCATAGAACACACTAAACGGCCTTGGTTTTTACGCATTCATTAAATTCTAGGTCATTACTGACCCTCAGATTTCATTGCCCTTCATCAATAGCCTATATAGAGCATGAGTAGTTTTTTTTTCTGTGGTGTGGGAGGGGTGCAAATGAGATTCCCTGCCTTTAAGCTTGCAAACGATTGTTATTACCTTCAAAAAACTATCACGTGAGATATTGTCACTATGGCTATACACATTCTATTACCTTTAGTCATACCCGGTCTCTGTCATGTATGAACAATTGAGGGAGGAAACAGGCGCAGGTATTGAATCCGGGGCTGGGCCAAAGGCATAGTTTACACCATCAGCTAGGGGAGGGGGGGGGAGGGCAAGGGGGCCATTGTGCCCCTTTCATTGGCAAATAAAAAAGAGGTAAAATTTGTTCAACACTTAACACCGTATGCCCCATATTCTGGAGATGACACCCGAAGCCTCCATGATTAGATGTGGTCCTCAATTTAGGGTAAAACTATTCTAGAATCAAGTTAACTATCCAAGGATTCTGCTGTGAAAACGTTGGCTCATTTTAAAAGAATTAATATATTCATTGAGATAGGCAAATTTGTTGCGTAGCTTCCTAATTAATCAATTTCGATCGGGGCACGATATTGATGCAATTCTAGTTTGTTCATGCTTGATTATCCTCAAGTGAACAAATTCGCCAAATCTTTAATTCCAGCCAAGATAAACACTCAAGGTAGTGTATACGTTGGTATATATCGAAACTCATTTGGTTTTCAAGGCATTTTCGAGTGTTCCCAATCACGTCATTATCCCTTAATCCGCTTTATTTTTGAGTTCATGGTTCGAGCTAAACTTATTTTCTGGCCCTTCGGACCCGCCTGTTGAAAAATGTTGGCTACGCCACCGGATCATATGTCAGGTGTTTTAATCAGTCATCTATATAAACATCAGGTGTATTGTTTGTTTTAACTCTAGTCTGACCTTGGTGTGATTTATCTAGGTAAAATTGTCTGTTACTTTGGTAACCTAACTCTCATCGCGTCATGTGGAAAGATCTGTGTTTTGGAAAAGAAAGGACAGTAAGGGTAAAATGTACAGACAATAGAACAGAAGTGCAATGATTTCCATGTGAAGTGAAATCACGTCACCCCGTAAACTATATCCATTTAGCTTCGATCATAAATAATCAGCACACGATGATGGAAATATAGGTCTTAAAGGTTTACGTGTGAATTACTGTTGTCAAAAGAAGTAAATAAATACATAGGTCTAAGTTAATGAATATATAAATAAATCAATAGGTTCATAAAAATAAAGAGAACAATAAATAATACTTAAGAATAAAACAATGAAATCATTAAAAAATGTTTAAAATAATTATTATATTTTGTCAAATCAGTAATCATTTTAAATGGGGGCGTAGCTGGAACTCAAGAGGAGTAATATAGGCCTACACTTATCTTTCTGCAAACCTGTTTTTCCTTAATTGGGGTTCTTTACACACAGTTTATGACTATTACGCCGAGACTTATAAACACACACATCTTCGCCCTGTCAATCCAGGAGTGGGGGGGGGGGGAGGGGGAGGGGGTGGGTCCACTGAAACCATCATTAGTCAATCACTGTTGTATGATCGATAGTCTGTCAATCGATCCATTATTGCTCAATCGATATGTGATTGACATTATGCCATTATAGGGGAGCTCTCTTAATTTTGAGAATGATAATAAATGGAAGTAAAACATGAATTTCTCTTAATTAAGATAAATACAAATATCAAATTTATTGCCCAATCGGAAATTTGATGTCCACTGGTTTACATTCACGGATTGTTTTTAATATGACCAATATCTGTCCATATAAATCATGTATGTATATTTTTCAAAGGCCAACACAGGAAGTTATTGTATCAGAACGGAACCTTCCGACTATCCTATACTCAAATGTCTGGTGTTACGATAACAGTATGTTACAGCTGGCTTTATTGGAAGCTGCTATAGAGATACCGATACAACTGTGAAAATACACGCGCCAGTTTAAGAAGTCGGATTGCTGATTTTGTTTTATCTTCAAGGGCTATCAACAGGATATAACCAGCTGAATCCGTGTTGATTTTTCACGATTTATCTACGTAAACTTGAAAAAGGGCAAAATAAGTCGAGTTTATTCTAACTTCGTTCATCTGTCAGAAACTGCACTTTACTTTATGCACTAGACGCCGTGAACTCGGAATATATAGTTGGGTCTATCCGGTATAATCTGTTACACGTCACATAGGGGTAAGTTTTTATTCTTTTTTTTTTAGTTATTCCATTATTTATTTTAATTCAGTATAATTTAATGTTCATGGGTGATTGTTATGCTAATAATGTTAATCCTCTTTTGTTTTGTCCAGTTATGTTACTCCTCCTCCTCCTATTACTACTACAACTACTATTACGACTACTTCTACTATTGTTACTACTACTACTACTACTACTACTACTACTACTACTACTACTACTACTACTACTACTACTACTACTACTACTATTACGACTACTACTACTGCTGCTGCTACTACTACTACTACTACTTCTACGATACTTCTACTACTACTTTTACATCTACTATATTACTTCTCCTTTGTATTTTCCTTTGTCGCCTAAAAATTAATTGGACCACCCTTAATCACTTTTCCATCATCATCGGTTGTTTGAGATTAATTGATCGCAAAATTATCACGCTCAAAATCAGTAGCAAACAGATGGGGATGCTTAGGGCACGTTGCCCCCTTACAAATACAGACCTCGACATGGCATATTGATGTTGAAAAGTGATTTATATTGTTGCCTTTTCATGAAAGACACTGGTTTTAGCTTTATGTATTTTATCATATACCGAAAAAGAAAATGTAATCTATTTTCATTACAAAAACGAAAATATCTTGTACTGAACATTTGGATAAAAAGTTATGCAACATTTTAAACATCTAAAAAAAGAGAGCACAAGCCGAATTACGTCTGTTTAATCACTTGAACTCGTACGTGCTATAAAATACTCAGAGAATTATCAAATTGGAAAATTCTGAAGTATACCACTGTTTGCCCCCGCTCATCATTCTCAAACGCAACGACATTTTAAGTACGACCATATTTGCCTTCCCAAATGTTTTTGATTAATCCACTGACAAATACATATTTCAACATCACATCAATGTTAGGAAGAAACATAATCCCCTATGTTCTATATCTTCAGCTAAGTTTATCAGAAGGGGAACATGACGTATTTCTTTTCTTCTAGTCAGACAACCTTGGCGACAAAATCAGATCGTGGCGATTAGTTCCCCCTCATCAGTTTCCCCAAGTCCTTGATCTTCTAATCTTCCAGTTTGAAAACGATAGCAACAAGAACAAAATCTTGTATCTCCATGCATAAATGCTGCTTTTTAGATATTCGGATTGAAGGTTTATAACTTGTGCTGCAGCATGTCTCAAAAAATCTGCAAGTAAAAAGCGCCCTCTTCAGCAATTAGGAAATACTTTGTTGACATGATGCTTACATCAACGTCAAGAACAAAGTCTGAGCTTTAAAATGCCATTTGCTCTGTTCAATTTGCTTGTTTTCATCTCGAGATATCTTGTAAACAACAAAAGGGTGGAATCACAATTGTGTCACTTTTACAAGGGATTATAGTAAAAGTGGCACAATTGCAATTTTACCCTTTCTTATTTAAATTAACATATCTCAAAATTAAGACAAGCAAATTGAACAAAACTAACGGTATTTGAAAGCTAGGACTGGGTTCTTAACGTTGATGTAAGCATCATTTCACAAAAGTATTTTCTAATTGCCAAAGAGGGCGGTTTTCACTTGCACAATTTTTTTTGAGACACACTGTATCATCTGAGATAGCCAACATCAACCCCCATATACAGAAATCTGTAAAAAGACCAACATGAGATTTTGTTGTAACCACCTCCCCCCAAACCTAAATAATGAGAAAATAAAACTTACGACTTTTCTGTTTTTTACTTGTTTTTCTACATCTGTATTGTTCGAATGGAGAGAAAATCCAATATTTTCATGTGTTTTACAAATCCCAATTCATATATTTCGAACCAAAGCATGACATCAGTTAAGTTGCACCATTGCAGAGAGTTGTTATTTGAAATCAAATTCGTGTTGACGTGGATAGATAATCGTGCATTTCGAAAAAAAGAGTTGTAAACTCTAATTGTACTAAACATAGAGTGCGAACGCCCTTTTAAAGAGGTCAATAACAGATCGCCCCTGCACAGTAAACAAGTTACATCCCCAGACTGGAAATGGGTCGTATTGCCTAAATCCCTATCCTATACTAGGAAACGAGAGGTATAGAGTAAGAATGAAGGCTTTCAGCAGACAGTTGATTAGCAAATAACAATAAAGTACATGTAAACAACTAGGAAAAAGACACGTTACGCTATATCAACTCCACATAAATTCACTGAATTATGCATCGAGACTGGGAGAGGGTGGGTGGCGGGGGTGGCGGTCCCCCCATAAAAATATTGTGGGGCAAACATGTAAATTTGCTTTCCCCCCCCCCAATAATTTTGATAACTTGAATTCATTGAACATAATGCAATTAATGATACGTTTAAAAAACAGTTCAAGACACTGCAAAACCATTACACTTATATAAAAATTGTATAGTCCAATTTTGTGCGCAAAGCGCGCCGTAAATATTTGCCATTTTCTCACTTTTGCCACCCCCCCCCATAAAAAATAGATCGACGCCCCTAATATGCAATTGAGAGAGAAAAATCTGTGGATTTGGCTTGATTTATATTAATTTCTTAACTTAATTTCAACATTTGCATTTTAAGTTAGTTCATTTCCGATAAAAGAAAGCTATAACTGCAAAGTATCGTCCATTAGTTTTATTGTAAAAAGTTAATTATGCAATTTCTACAATGATTTAGTTCAGTTGATAGTGCGATTACACGTAAATTACATACGACGATTTCAGAGATGGAAAAGACAGACTGAAAGAATTATATACCATGTCCTTAAAATGTGAGAAACATACAATATTTTGATTCCTTAACTACAAAATACTATAAACAATAAGTTTTATGGTAGTGTATCACTTAAAAATCGATGCAACCACAAGGCTGCAGATGAAAAATCTACACCGATTTCCCCGACACCTCCCTCCATGCGTCGAAATTCTAAATCGGCATTTTAAATATCCTGTAACCCCCACCCACCACCTCCCCATTCGACGAGAAATCTCGGCGAACGATCACCTACACCAACGCGAGAATAGTCATGAAAATAGACGTGTGGTATACAGATATGACTCATATTGTCTTACGAACACGTATGTTTACCTTGTTAGATTTTATATTATCGTTCTTGAATTAAATATAGCACATTCCACCGTTAAAAGGGAGTCAAGTTATTGTGCACTTATTAAACTTAGCCACATGACTTAGTACATAAATTTGTCACTTCAGTGGTTTCGGTGTACTTTTAAGTTATCTATTTTCTTCCACTTTTCGGACAATTTGACCGCTTTTACACAGGGGATTATAGACAGTCATTGTTATACTGTGACCAGTATGATTGGTAAATCATCAAGTATTTTATATAGTTGATAATACTGAAAGTTATGATACATGTTGGTGCAGCAACAGCAGCAGCAGCTCTAGGTATTGGTGGTGGACGGGGTATATTTCGAAGTAAAAATGGGGAAGAAGCAGTAAAACTAGAAGTAGTGGTGGTAGTGTACGTAGTAGTAGTAGTAGGAGTAGTAGTAGTAGTAGTAGTAGTAGTAGTAGTAGTAGTAGTAGTAGTAGTAGTAGTAGTAGTAGTAGTGGTAGTGGTGGTGGTAGTAGTAGGAGTAGTAGTAGTAACAACAACAGTAGTACAAATAGTAGCACTCGTAAGTAGCAGTAGCGGCAGGTTGTATAGAAACAGTATTATTATTATTATTACTACTATCATTATAATCATAAGTAGTAGTAGTAATATAGTAGTAGTAGTAGTATGTAAGTAAGTAGTAGACACTAGTAATAGTAAGTAGTAGTAGTAGTTAGTTAGTAAGTAGTAGTAGTAGTAGATAGTAGTAAGTAGTAGTAGTAGTTCGTCCGCAGTATGTAGTTGGTAAGTAGAATGAATGAAGTAATAGTAAATAGTAGTAAGTAGTAGTAGTGAGTAGTATAGTAAGTAGTAGTTAGTAGTAAGTAGTAGTAATAATAATAATTAATAATGAATAATAATAATAAAAAAAATAATAATAATAATAATAATAATAATAATAATAATAATAATAATTAATACATAATAATAATAATAATAATAATAATAATAAATAATAATAGTGGTATCATCTATTGTAAGTCGTTACTGGTCGTCGTCGTCGCATCATCACATCGAGTAGTAGATAGTAGTAGTATTTTTGTAGGGTTTTGTCAATTAGTCCATTGAACAAACATTGTATTGTCCTTCTAACTGTATTAACAGATTCTGCAAGTTTTTCATCATGGTAAAAGAACAATCTCATGCGCCTGTAATGTGGCATATTCCATTCATCTTTTACTCAGCGTGACTGCCCGATGTACGACGAAGATAGAAAATGAGGAAGAGTGGAAGAAGGAAGAGGGACCGTGAATCGCAAGGAAAAGGTTGATGGTAGCCGAAGTGAAGGCTGTCTTCCGGCAAAGGCAACGGATCAAATAGAGGTATGGAACTGATAAGACGAAGGTGTGATTCTGACTGGCCTGCGAAAAGAGTTCAGTGAGAGGAAAGGAGATAGAGGAAGTGAGTAAGGGTGAGAAGGAATGAGATAGAAGGAGATTGGAAGGAGGAGGAGAAGAGAGGAGGAAGGTATGGAATAGGTTCGACGGAGAATGGGACTAACGAAGAATCCAGCGGGAAAGGGGAAGAGTCAGTAAAGTGAGTATGTGGAGGAGAGTGGAGGCAGGAGGCGTGGCGTGATCGGTGGTGGTGATGGAAAAAAAGGGGCGCGGTGATGGGCGGCTTGTGGTGGTGGTAATGGTGGTGAAGGTGGAGGCGAAGGAACTGGGAGATACAAGGGAACGAGGGAGGGGCCGAGGGAGGAGCTGATCGGAGGTACCAGCGGAGAAAGTGATGGAGCAGGAGAAGGAGGAGGTGATATCAGGTGGAGGTAGCGCGGAGGAGGTACTCTGGTGGTAGTTGGCGGTGGTGCGTGTGGTGGGGGCGGTGGTGGAGTGCGTGGTAGGTGATGGTAGTGGCGGCGGCAGGTGGCGGCGGAGCAGGAGGAAGTGGTGGATCAGATGGAGCCGGCGGAACGGGAGCAGATGGATGGCCACAGAGTTACGGAGGCACGGGAGAGAGCCGGTGACTGATGGAGGTACTGGTGGATCGGGTGAGCGGACGGAGGCAGTGTGGCATCAAAGCGAGCAGGTGGACAGCGAACACGGACGGAGGAGGGACTGAATGGCGGTGGCGCGACCAGGAGAAGGGGCTGAACGGTAGCAGGCGCAGTGTAATGAATAAATAAGCAAGCGAATAATGAGAAAAACATTTTTCTATGGTTATTACTGAACTATTATGTTTCAACTTCATGAGCGTCACCTCATCGAAGGAAAATGTGCGCTATCATCAGTGAGCAACCACTACTAATACTACTTCTATTCCCTACCAACTGACTACTGACTTCTACTACTACTCCTAATACTACCAAATAAACTCTAACATACTATTTACCTTACTACTTCTACATACCGCTATACTGACTCCTTCCTCCTCCTACTACTAATCTACTAACTCTACTACTTACTGCCTACTAACTACACTATACTTCTGCTGCTAGTGCTGCTACTAACTATCTACTACTAACTGCTGCTGACTACTACTACTACTACTACTCCTACTCACGACTCCTAACTACTACTACTACTACACTACTTACTACTACTAGCTAACTATACTAACCTACTATCTCACTGCCTACTCACATCTATACCTTCTGTCTGCCTGCTGGCTACTACTTTCTACTACTACTACTACTTCTGCCTCCTACTACTAAGCTCCTACAGCTAATACTACTACTACTACTACTAACTATACTACTATACTACTATACTACTACTACTACCGGTACTGCTAGTAGTAACGTACTACTTACTAATACTACTCAGCGCGGCTGTATACTATACTGATATTATATTGTTCGTATATAATATATACATGTAGTACTGCTATTACAATTCTTCTTTAAATTATCTTTTTTTATTCTATCTTTTTATTCCTCTCCTTTCTCTTCTTCTTCTCTGCTCTCCGTCCTCCTTTCTTCTTCCTTCTTCTTCTTACTTCTTCTTCTTCTTCTTTCTTTCTTCTTCTTCTTCTTCTTACTTAAAACCAGGCGACTTCTTCTTCTTCTTCTTACTCTTCTCCTCTTCATTTTCTTCTTGCTTTCTTCTTCTCTTCTTACTTCTTTATAGTGAAAGCGTACTGTCGTCCAACACATTTCCGAGTTGCCCGCAGTCTCTTTTCTGTGTCACTGGAGCTCTTATCCTCCTTCTTCATCTACTATTTCTATTTTATTTCATTCAACATAAACGCCGTTAAAATTTGTCCAATTAAAAAAAACCTTTCCTATAAGAATGGAATGTACTATTTCGAGATATATTTTAAAGCTAAAGCCAAGTCAAATCTATGAGTACATGAGAGGGCGTGATTATTTCCGTATGAATTATTTAACACGCAGGAGAATAACAAAACTGAACAATCAACATAAATAACAAAATACAAAGTCCAATAAGGATAATTAATTAGGAATCACGAAGTGAGATAAACCGGAAACCCTCGTTGGTAGATAGCAAAAGAAAAAGAATCAAATACCGGAACGTTCTACTTCCTTTCATTGAAATTGCATTCATGCCGCATTGCCGCATTACCATACACGCCGCACCCCCCCCCCGCCCTCCGCGGTAGTTAAGTTACCGGAGGTCGATTGGAACAAATGGATATTACCATATAATTGTCCTATCTGCTATTCCCATTTTTCCGTTTTTTTGTTTCATTTTCCATTTTAATTAACTGACACATCAGACCGGCGTTGACAATCATATTGCAAGGATTTTTGCGTGGCGCACAGATCATTGAAAACTGTTAGCTAACCGTTAGGCCTTTACCATGTCGCACAGCGATAGCGTAATACCCGTATATGAGTCCAATATCGGCCGCGATCAGGGTTAAATGATATCCTCAAACAACACACTAATTGATATCCTTATTAGGGACGGCTTTATTCTTTGTTGGCAATTACCGATTGACAATTATCACAATACCCCTGAAATTTTAATGAGACATTACAATGCCTGAAAATTTGAATAAGTACTTCAAAATGTAAAATTAATTCAACAATTCCGCCGAGGTGCACAAATTCATTGCATTTTGTGCAATTGCAGTTTCAAATGATTCCCAATAATACTATATACCAACACCATTCAAACTTATATGTGTGCATACAATGTAAGGAACAATTTCAGTTAATGGAATATCTGCTTTCATTGACTTGTGTATTAAAATCAAAATTAATTCGACATATCGGCAAGATAGAGCAAATTGATGAATGATGATGTATGGTTTGACAATGACACGTTTGTAAGATTTATAAAGCCATTTGTACGTGCGATAGACCTACAATACAAAAACTGAAAGCAGATTATTCGTCTTTTACATGGCTAAAATTTAACATAAACTCTGGGTATAAAATTAAAAGAAAGTACCATATATAAGAACTCATCAAAGTTTTTGGCTCCTTTATAGGAGCCGAGAACTCCGGTTTGGTTAAATAAACCAGAGCGGCAACAAAAAAAGTAACTACCCGTCACTTTTTTTTCAAAAATACATATAACTTTTATAAAAGAACGATTGTGAAGCAAATACAATTTTGCAGGGTGATTTACTGACACAAATTGACTAAATTCTGTGTGAAAATGTGGATTGATCCATTCAAGTCATGCATCGAGTGAGCACATAAAGTAAAAAATGTGCACTTTCAAAAAGTCACAAAGGGGTCATTTTTTGAGGGATTTTTTTATGCAGGATTTTGACAAAGTTCTGTTTCCTGGTGAAATGATAATCACTATTTATGTTAATCAAATCTATCGTTTCATTCCCGTTATACCACCTCCTTTGGAACTTTGAACATATTTATGCTTCGGTGAGCATCATTTAAAATTTCCACCAATCTCTCAATTTTGAAATTGTAACACTCCATTAAGTTAATTGCAAAAATTGAAATCCGGTGTTTTTCACAAAATGTATCTATACTATGTAGTTACGAACAATAAGTAGGTTGTAACCTGATTGGCATGGTTAAGTGGGTACACTTTAATAAATAAAAACAAAAAGTCTTTCTTTACCATTATTTTGGCATAAGAGAGACATCCTGTTGATTTTTGAAAAGTGACATTTTACCTTAAAGCAAGCGTCACTCATGCATGACTTGAAGATCAATCACATTTCACACCAGAACGTTAGTCATCATGAGTGTAGGAACACATTCTTACGCGAATAATATTGTGGGCAGTCAAACTTTTTAAATTAAAAAGTAATGGTGGATGTTGAAAAAGGGGTAGTTTACTTTTTTGTTGTGTTTAAGTAAGGGGCGACTGTTGGTTTTTGAAAATAAATAAAATATTCATATAGACATCAAGAGACCAAGTGTCAATTTAAGACGACTCTTTTCAGTGCAATGGTTGTTCATTCAATATCTGATTTAGTATGAAAATAATCTTTAAATTTTACTAATGTGTATCATACTCACTCAACATCAACCGAACATGACACCATTTTAAATGCACAAGTCTCATGCAGATTGTCATCCAGGTGAATACTGGTAAATAATACTACTTAGTCTTGACTCAGTTCAGTCCTCAGTGAACTCACATCAAGATAATAACAGACAGTTTAAGTAACGTTAAGTCGCAATGTTCAAAATCCAGGTAATTACTTGATCTCCAGTTTTCAGAGACACGCGCTTTGTAATTCGACATGCCATTTATAATATATATCGAGTTTAATTTTATGTATGTATGTAATGTATGTATGTATGTGATGTATGTATGTATCTATCTATCTACTATCTATCTATCTATCTTGTCTATCTATCTATCTATCTATATATCCTATCTACATGTCCTATCTATCTATCTACTAATCTACCCATCTCAATGCTACATGTCCTCTATCTATCTTATCAATCTATCTATAAACTATCTATCTATCTAATATCTATCTACATGTCTCTATCTATCTACCTACCTAACCTATCTATCTATACTTTCTATTCTAAAACTGTCTATCTAGTCTATTCTATCTATCTATCTATCTATCTATCTATACTATCTATCTAAATCATATCTATGCTATCTATCTATCTATCTGTTTGATCTAATCCTCTATCTGTATCATAATGTACGGTATGTTTTGAAAATATGGTGTAATGTATATTGTGGTATATGTATGTATGTATGTATGTAATGTATATCGCGGAGGTATCAAATCTATCTCTCTATCTTTGCAATTGTGAGGAAATGATTTTCAAGTGGACTCAATAATTGGTAGCAACCTTAACGTGCATTTTGTTGGCCATAACATCTGATTAGATATTTCATGATACCGACACTTCCTCCGAGAAGCGCAAGCAGCACGACCTCCGGCCATCCGGTGACGACGAGGACATCATTCCACCACGTCGGGCGTAATTTCCAGTCTATCGTGTCCGTGGTCACCTCTTCGTGTGCGGCTCCGACGGGCAGACGTACGACCAACTGAGTGCGTGCTCCAGGTGGTACGCTGCCAACACGGGGGACACACCCTGGAGGTGATGTATCAGGGGAATGGTGTCCGAGGAAATGGCTCGGGTTCAACACCAGAGCCGCTCCAGAGTTGGGGCAGGAAAGTGGTATCCGCTCGGGAGATACCTGTCTCGTCGGAGGGAAAGATGTGCGAAATTGATGGGCACACTCAGATCGTGGCGCGATAAGATCAAGAACACATCGGCGGTCGGAATTCGGAGAACGTATTCATCAAAATAGTTCGCGGTGAATGATGGACGTCACCTTTACATATTACACTTCTACTTTTCAAATATCAGCTACTGATGGTTTTGATGAAATTTATTTTAAAGTGTATCGAATTTCCATTCTGTGAGTTAACACATTAAGATTAGAAGATAAGATCCTGATGTCTCCGAACATTTTTGTCATTGGAACTCTACGTGTATTATGTGGATAAAAAGTGAAATATTTGGTCATTAACGGCCCTCGGATTCATTGAAAAGGACAAGCATATACCGAGTTGATTAATGGATTAAAACTGCACACACATATCGTTGGATTGGAAAGAGGATAGCCTGACAAAACCAATTGACCAGCGCAACTGGATTACCATTTTGGATTCGGAAAACCGACTAACACTATACATTTTTTTTCAGTATGAAATTGGATAACGACGTCGATTCGTTATTTCAATCATGAACATTAATTGTTATGCCACATAGTTGCCTTATGGCGTAAGGTGTATATACAAAGGCAGTGTTGAGGGAAACAATTAAGGCGAAATCGACCCATCTTCATAAAGTATGCAAATGTCCCTTGAATTTTCTCCATTGAGAAAAAAGATGTGAATGTTATCTTCCTTTTTTGTATACGATTTAAAAAGTAAAATGTTAAATCAACATTTAAAAGGCGAGGTAGTGAACCCACAACTTTCAATGTTGGCTTTAGTCTTTAACCAGTTGTAGCTGTACAAATATTGAATCCATCTGGATAAAAGGTTAAAATTCAACAGTTTAAGAAGTGTTGTCCCTCTTCGCCCTTTTAAATGTTGAAGTAACATTTCAGTTTTTTGAAGTGTAATAAAATGGTACTTATTTGACTTTTCTTATTCGATAATAGAGTATAAATGAATGAAAATGAGATGATGAACGAAATGAGATGAAATGAGAACGCAATGCAAAAATGTACTAATAACCGTGGTCGTGCGTTTATAAGATCAGGGTCGGTAAATTCTAGTGCAACACAAATATGGCCTCGTGTGTTGTTGTTGTTCCTTCATTTTCGGACACAACAATTAATCGAAAAGGCCCGCTAGACAATTAATAGTGATTAAATAATCTGTTTGTTATGCTGTCAAATAATAATAGCGGTTATTGTTGTGAAATAAACACACAATAACAATCCAAATTACCGCAATGTAGTGCAAAATAATAAACCCCTATTTACAAAAAGCTCAATTAAACTGACTTGTCGTTGTACTGTAGTTGAATGTTTAATGTATATAATGTACATAGTAAGTTCTTAAAGTTATATTATCTCCGAAGTAATTTATTATTGTTGTTCTTGTTAAAATAGCCAACGATATATTAATAACTTGATGTACATTTATCTACAAAAAATAGTATAAGATTCTATTATATTGATAAAGTAAAATATATCCATTTAAATATTTATACTCAAAAGGAGAAATAATTCTGTAGAATTGTTCTTTTATTTCTTAATGACATACCATAAAAACTGAACATACCATGAATTATGTACATTAACACCTTAAATATGGATGTGTAGCTTGTATAATGTTGGATGTGATTACACTATTTGCGAAAAATGCGCATGTTTTGTTCTGCGTGGAAAAAATGTAAAAGTCAACAGACATAATTAGATTAATTAAATGCCATTGTACATAAATTGACGTTGCGTGTAGTGCTCACTTAGAATTCTAACTATCTAAGAAGATTATTACAAGCTGGTAAATAATGTAATTGTTGCACGAACATTTAATCGAAGTTCTCAGCCCTAACTTAACCAAAGTATAAAAAGGAAGTGACATAATCTTCGTGTTGATTTGAATACGTATTTTAGAGGGAAATGTCAAATTAAAAGTAGCCTTTCAATCAAATCAAAAAATTTCAGGTGAAATATATCTCGTTTTTGTATATTTTCACTTATTATTAGTGTCAAAATTTTGTTGTGTGCTTTCTATAGATTTTAAAAGTTTTACTTTTCTTTGAGTGGCATGCTTTAATTCATACTGATTAATGAAGAAACTGCTTCTCCTTAAGGTAAAAACACACTGAAGACAATTTCCTCCATGTCAGAATATACATGTACACTATATTCAAGTGTTACATAGGCCTATTTGAATATTTTTTTTAAAGGTAAAGACATGATTGGGGTATTCGCTCACGTTGGCTCAAACTATTCTGGAATCAAAGTCCAATATATGCAAAAGGATTCTGCTGTGAAAGCCTCGTACTGAAACGTTCGACTGCCATCCTAAAATAATCTATCTGTCAATAATCTCTTGTGGCACGCAAATCTTTGTGTAGCTTCTCTATGGGATTTATTCTCTCGGGCCATCGATAGGAATTAAAATACTGGTTGTTCGTGTTTGACTTCGTCCTTTAAGTTAAAGCTAGGGATCCACTCCAGCTGGTGTATTAGGTTATGTATATATTTCAACTCATTTTGTTCTTGAGGCAATTTTAGAGCGGTTCCTAATTCATAGTCAATTATCTCTTTCAAGCTTATTTGTTCTCAAGGCCCTTTTAATAATCTCCCAATCAGGGCCACTGTCCTTTAATAGTTAGAATTCAAGGGGTAACTAGGTCATTAAAGTCATTTCATTCATTAAACACATTTTCAGTTGTTTTAAAAGTTGTAAAATGAGGGGTTGCTTGATCACTGATTTGAGTGTTCTATAGCAGCCTATTCCCCATCTTTTTATTTTAAGTTCAACTTTCTAATTATTTGTGATTAAAATCACATCTTATAGTCCATTCTGAAAGTCGGATAGCTTGGTAGCTTAATGTCCAATTAACAAGGCAGGAATGTTCCTCATGCTTAGCACCTAAAACAAAGGCTTGAGTGTTTTGAATGAAAATATATTAAATATGAATTGCATATATATCTTCGGTTCTCTAAATCGTATTTTATGTTACGCCAATGCATATTGACTGAACAATATGAAACGCCTAAAATCATATTCCACGTGTGAAAATATTGAACATATAATATGCTAATGAATTCGATTACACAAATGTCTTTTCACTGGCATATTTCACAGTTCGCACACACTCTCACATCACAACGCACCTAATCACGGCACCAACAACCCCCCCCCCACTACACACACACACAAACAACACACAAACACACACACACACACACACAACACACAGCACACACAACACACACACACACACAGCACACACACATTCAGCTACTCTCCCTTTGCCTCCGGAGCTTATCACACGCACCCACATTTCACGCCATTCACCACACACACCACGCCCTAGGCTCGCGGACGCCCTCACACACTTCCTCCCTCTCCCTGGCCCCCCCCACCCTACCACACATCATTACCTTGTTGTCCGCAACTCTTAATTTAATCCCAATATGTGTATTATCTGTGCGATTCAGCTCGTTGTCAAAATATTAACCTGTTCACGTGCCACCCCACTCACTGACTGGTGCTAACATACTTTGTTTGATTTCATTGGACCTTTGTGAAAACACAAAGTAACCTTTCATGAACTTGTTATCCATGAATACCAAGGAATCACGTTCTCTGTGGTAATTGATGGTAAGAAAAGATTAAAATAACAATGTTAAAAATATACCGTTTGTAATTTCTCTTCGTTTATAACAAATTATTTTTATCAAGATGATCCTATGAGAAGCACGCATGGAAGCTGTGTATGTGTGTTCAACTTGCGTATCTTTGTACATATACGTGTTATGGTGTGTGTCTGTGGGACTTTTGTCATTGAACTGAATATTGTGAGGTTGTTTACTGTACTAGATCGAAAAATCATAAAATATAAAGAACATAAAAAATGTACGAGAGAGCTATCATCAAATCAACTTTCATTACTACATACCAGCTTTCCGAACGTGAAAGAGGACCGATTAATAATTCTGTCTTAAAACTCTATCGGCGCTGCAAGATATGTAGCTATCTATTCGGATTAACAAATCACTGTAATCCATATCTAAAAACATTTTCGATTGTATATTCTAAAGAAAGACCGTGATAAATATATATAGCACCGTTGCTAACACCAAGCAAGATAATATACACGCGAGTATATGCACGAAATCTGTTTTGGTTAAATATTGCAGGTGTGTGCAGAAAAGTGGGTATAAAGGCAGTATTTTCAACCATGGTCCATTTTGGTAACAGATAATACCGAATCCGTTAACTGGATGCGATCCGCGTTTCCCACCTACCATAAAAGACTAGTGCAAGACCCGGTCAATTGCGGTATGGGATCAATTTCTAGAATTGTACACCAACGTTAAATCCAGTACATGACCATCAACTTTTCAGATGTCTAGGAATTTCCCAGGGAAAAAAGCATGAGAAGGGACGTTAATTGTATACATTTAAAGGTTCAATGTCAATATCGGGATTTCTCTTTTTTTGTGGTGGTTTTATCGGCCAGTGATAAGGCCTATAGAAGTAGGATTGTGTGGATTATAATGGTAAAGAATTTGTATTGCAACATAGCATATTGTCACCAAGCGCAGTCTCATCGATTTTGCGATGAAAACAATCTGTACATACATTGCCATCCTTGAATTGGAAATAATTTCAGGTATTGCCGTGGAGCGCGAATCCATTATACACATACACGCTAAAGCATAAAAAACAAGATAGTGAAAAATGCGTTTGAATTACGAGCAAGTAAAAGCACTGGCGGATGGGGGAATGGTCGTAAACCCATTACAAAGTCAGCAGGGGCCGTTTTCACTAGATGACCCCCCCCCCCCCTAGCCCCGAATTAATTACAGACA
>JZLH01S0331787.1:5617-21016 GCA_001188425.1 Eucidaris tribuloides | reverse complement strand
AAAGTGATGGAGCAGGAGAAGGAGGAGGTGATACAGGTGGAGGTACCGGAGGAGGTACTGGTGGTAGTGGCGGTGGTGGCGGTGGTGGTGGGGGCGGTGGTGGAGGCGGTGGTGGTGATGGTGGTGGCGGCGCAGGTGGCGGCGGAGCAGGAGGAAGTGGTGGATCAGATGGAGCCGGCGGAACGGGAACAGATGGAGCCACAGGAGGTACGGGAGGCACGGGAGGAGGAGCCGGTGGGACTGATGGAGGTACTGGTGGATCGGGTGGAGCGGACGGAGCAGGTGGATCAAGCGGAGCAGGTGGAAGCGGAGACACGACGGGAGGAGGGACTGATGGCGGTGGCGCGACAGGAGAAGGGGCTGACGGTACACCAGGTATGAAAAAAATTAAGCAAGCGATAATGAGAAAACATTTTTCTATGGTATTACGACTATTATGTTCAACTTCATGAGCGTCTCATCGAAGGGATGTGCGCTACATAGTAGCAACCACTACTATACTACTTCTATTCCTACCACTACTACTACTTCTACTACTACTCCTACTACTACTACTACTTCTACTACTATTACTACTACTTCTACTACTCCTACTACTACTCCTCCTCCTCCTACTACTACTACTACTCCTACTACTACTCCTACTACTACACTATACTTCTGCTGCTGCTGCTGCTACTACTACTACTACTACTGCTGCTACTACTACTACTACTACTACTCCTACTACTACTCCTACTACTACTACTACTACTACTACTACTACTACTACTACTACTACTCCTACTATTACTGCTACTACACTATACTTCTGCTGCTGCTGCTACTACTTCTACTACTACTACTACTTCTCCTCCTACTACTACTGCTACTACTACTACTACTACTACTACTACTACTACTACTACTACTACTACTACTACTACTACTACCACTGCTAGTAGTACTACTACTACTAATACTACTGCCGCTGTTACTATACTGATATTATATTGTTCGTAATAGTATAATACATGTAGTACTGCTATTACATTCTTCTTTTAAATTATCTTTTTTTATTTCTATCTTTTTTATTCTCTCTTTCTTCTTCTCTGCTCTCCGTCCTCCTTTCTTCTTCCTTCTTCTTCTTACTTCTTCTTCTTCTTCTTTCTTTCTTCTTCTTCTTCTTCTTACTTAAAACCAGGCGACTTCTTCTTCTTCTTCTTACTCTTCTCCTCTTCATTTTCTTCTTGCTTTCTTCTTCTCTTCTTACTTCTTTATAGTGAAAGCGTACTGTCGTCCAACACATTTCCGAGTTGCCCGCAGTCTCTTTTCTGTGTCACTGGAGCTCTTATCCTCCTTCTTCATCTACTATTTCTATTTTATTTTCATTCACATAAACGCCGTTAAAATTCAATTAAACTTCTATAAAATGAATGTACTTTTTCGAGATATATTTTAAACTAAAGTCAATTAGAGTACATGCGAGGCGTGATTATTTCGTATGAATTATTTAACACCATGGAGAATAACAAAACTAGAACAACAAACAAAATAACAAAAATACAAAGTCCAATAAGATAATTAATTAGATCACGAGTGATGATGAAACGGAAACCCTCGTGGTAGATAGCCAAAAGAAAAAGAGTCAAACCGGAACGTTCTACTTCCTTCATTGATATATTGCATTCATCCGCATTGCGTCATTACCATACACGCCCCCCCCCCCCCCGCCGTAGTTAGTTACGGAGGTCGATGTGAACAATGGATATTACCATAAATTGTCACTCTATTTCCCCCATTTTTCCGTTTTTTGTTTCATTTCATTTTATTTAACTGACCACACAGACCGTTGACAATCATTTGCAAGGTTTTTGCGTGGCCACAGATCATTGAAAACTGTAGCTAACCGTTAGGCTTTACATGTCCACGCGGATAGCGTAATACCCGTAATTAGTCAATATCCGGCCCGATCAGGGTTAAATGGATATCCTCAAACACGACACTAATTGATATCCTTATTAGGGACGGCTATTCTTTGTTGCAATTCCGATTACAATTATCACAATACCCCTGAAATTTTAATGAGAATTACAATGGCCTGAAAATTTGGAATAAGTACTTCCAAATGTAAAATTAATCACAATTCCCGGGCACAATTCATTGCATTTGTGAATTGCAGTTTCAAATGATCCCAATAAACTATATACAACACCATCAACTTATAGTGTGCATACATGTAAGGAACAATTTCAGTTAATGGAATATCTGCTTTCATTGACTTGTGTATTATTCAAATTATTCCTATCGGCAGATAGAGCAGATTGATGGAATATGATGTAGGTTTGACAATGACACGTTTGTAGATTTTATAGCCATTGTACGTGCGATAACCTACAATACAAAAACTGAAAGCAGATTATCTCTTTTACATGGCTAAAATTTAACATAACTCTGGGTATAAAATTAAAAGAAAGTACCATAATAAGAACCTTCATCAAGTTTTTGGCTCCTTTATAGGAGCCGAAACTCGGTTTGGTTATAAACACAACAAAAAAAAGTAACTACCCCCTTTTTTCAAAATACTATAACTTTATAAAAGAACGATTGTGAGCAAAACAATTTGGCAAGGGTGTTTCTGCACTAATTGACTAAATTCTGTGTGAAAATGTGGTTGATCCATCAAGTCATGCATGAGTGAGCACATAAGGTAAAAATGTCACTTTTCAAAAGTCACAAGGGTCATTTTGAGGGATTTTTTATGCAGGATTTTGACAAATTCTGTTTCTGGTGAATGATTAATCACTATTTATGTTAATCATCTATCGTTTCATTCCCTTATACCTCCTTTGGAACTTTTGACATATTTTATGCTTCGGTGAGCTCAATTTAAAAATTTCCACCATTTCTCAATTTTGAAATTGTAACATCCATTAAGTTAATTGCAAAAATTGAAATCCGGTGTTTTTCAGCAAAATGTATCTATACATGTAGTACGAACATAAGAGGTTGTAACCATGCCATGGTTAAGTGGGTACACTTTATAAATAAAACAAAAAATGTCTTTATTTACCATTATTTTGGCATAAGAGAAGACTCCTGTGAATTTTGAAAAGTGACATTTTTACCTTTAATGCAAGCTCACTCATGCATGACCTGACAGATCAATCACATTTTCACACAGAAGTTAGTCAATGAGTGTAGGAACACTCTTACCGAATAATTTTGCACAAACTTGTTTAATTAAAAAGTAATGGTATGTTGAAAAAGGGGGTAGTTACTTTTTTGTTGTGTTTAATAAGGGCGACTGTTGGTTTTTGAAATCAAGTAAAATATCATATAGACACAAGTAGACAATGGTCAATTAAGACACTCTTTCAGTGCATGGTTGTTCATCATATCTGATTTAGTATGAAATATCTTTAAATTTTACTAATGTGTATCATACTCAACATTCACGAACATGACACATTTTATGCACAAGTCTCATGCAGATTGTCATCCAGGTGAATACTGTAATAATACTACTTAGCTGACTCAGTTCAGTCTTCAGTGAACTTCACACAGATAATAACAGACAGTTAGAGTAACTGTTAAGTGCAATGTTCAAAATCCAGGTAATTACTGATCTCCAGTTTTCAGAGACACGTCCTTTGTAAATTCGACATGCCATTTATAATATCTATCAGTTAATTTATGTATGTATGTATGTATGTATGTATGTATGTATGTATGTATCTATCTATCTATCTATCTATCTATCTATCTGTCTATCTATCTATCTATCTATCTATCTATCTACATGTCTCTATCTATCTATCTATCTATCTACCTATCTATCTACATGTCTCTATCTATCTATCTATCTATCTATAACTATCTATCTATCTATATCTATCTACATGTCTCTATCTATCTACCTACCTACCTATCTATCTATCTTTCTATCTAACTGTCTATCTATCTATCTATCTATCTATCTATCTATCTATCTATCTATCTATCTATCTATCTATCTATCTATCTATCTATCTGTTGATCTATCCCTCTATCTGTATCTATAATGTACCGGTATGTTTGAATATGTGTATGTATATGTGTATATGTATGTATGTATGTATGTATGTATATGCGCGGAGGTATCAATCTATCTCTCTATCTTTGCAATTGTGAGGAAATGATTTCAAGTGGACTCAAATAACCTTACTGATTTTGTTGCCATACACTCTGATTGATATTTCAGATACCGACACTTCCTCCGAAAGCGCAAGCAGCACGACTCCGGCCATGCCGGTGACGACGAGGACTCCCACCCCGTCGGGGCCGTATTGTCCGTCTTCGTGTCCCGTGGTCACCGACTTCGTGTGCGGCTCCGACGGGCAGACGTACGCCAACGAGTGCGTGCTCCAGGTGGTACGCTGCACGACGGGGGACACCACCCTGGAGGTGATGTACAGGGGAATGTGTCCGGCAAGGCTCGGGTTCAACACCGAGCCGCTCCAGAGTTGGGGCAGGGAAAGTGGTCCGCCGGGAGATACCGTCTCGTCGGAGGGAAAGATGTCGAAATTGATGGCAGCACTCAGATCGTGGCGCGATAAGATCAGAACACATCGGCGGTCGGAATCGGAGAACGATCATCAAAATAGTTCGCGGTGAAATGATGACGTCACCTTTACAATTACACTTCTACTTTTCAAATATCAGCTACTGATGGTTTTGATAATTTATTTTAAGTGTATCGAATGTTCATTCTGTGAGTTAACACTTAAGATGAGAAGATAAGATCCTGATGTCTCCGACATTTTTGGTCATTGGAACTCTACGTTATTATGTGGATAAAAAGTGAAATATTTTGGTCAGTTAACCCCTCGGATCATTGAAAGGGACAAGCATATACAGTTGATTAATGGATAAACCTGCACCCATCGTTGGATGGAAAGAGGATAGCTGACAAAACCAATTGACCACTGCACTGGATACCATTTGGATTCGGAAAACCATAACACTATACATTTTTTTTTCAGTATGAAATGTGGATAACACGTCGATTCGTTATTTCAATCATGAACATTAATTGTTATGCACATAGTTGCCTTTATGGGCGTAAGGTGTATTAGCAAAGGCAGTGTTGAGGGAAACAATTAAGGCGAAATCGACCATCTTCATAATGTATGCAAATGTCTTGAATTTTCTCCATTGAGAAAAAGATGTGAATGTTATTCTTTTTGTATACATTCTAAAAAGTAAAATGTTAAATCAACATTTAAAAGGGCCGAGGAGTGACCACACTTTCAATGTTGCATTTAGTCTTTTAACCAGTTGTACTGTACAAATATTGAATCCATCTGGATAAAAGGTTAAATGCAACATTTAGAAAGTGTTGTCCCTCTTCGGCCCTTTTAAATGTTGAAGTAACATTTCAGTTTTGAGAGTGTATAAAATGGTACTTTATTTGACTTTCTTTTCGATATAGAGTATAAATGAAATGAAATGAGATGAAACGAAATGAGATGAAATGAAACGAAATGAAAATGTACTAATAACCGTGGTCGATCGTTTATAAGATCAGGGTCGGGTAAATTCGAGTGCACAACAAAAGTATGGCCTCTGTTGTTGTTGTTGTTCCTCATTTTCGGACACTAACAAGTTAATCGAAGGCCCGCTAGACCAATAATAGTGATTACAATAATGGTTGTTATCGCTGTCAAATATAATGCGGTTATTGTTGTGAAATAACACACAATAACAATCCAAATTACCCAATGTAAGTGGCAAAATAATAAACCCCTATTTACAAAAGTCAATTAACTGACTTGTCGTTGTACTGTATTGAATGTTTAATGTATATAATGTACATAGTAAGTTCTTCAAGTTATATTATCTCCGAAGTAATTTATTATTGTTGTTGTTAAAATAGCCAACGATATATTATAACTTGATGTACATTTATCTACAAAAAATAGTATAAGATTCTAAATGATAAAGTAAAATAGTATCCATTTAATATTTATACTCAAAAGGAGAAATATTCTGTAATTTATTGTTCTTATTTCTAATGACATACCATAAAACTGGAACATACCATGGAATTTATGTACATAACACTTAATATGGATGTGTGAGCTTGTATATGTGGGTGTGATTACACTATTTGCGAAAATGGCATGTTTGTCTGCGTGGAAAAAATGTAAATAGTCAACAGACATAATTAGGATTAATTTAAATGATTGTACATATATTGCGTTGCGTGTAGTGCTCACTTAGATTCTAACTATCTAAGAAGATTTATTAAAGCTGGTAAATACATGTAATTGTTGCACGAACATTTAATGAATTCTTCACCTAGACTTAACCAAAGTATAAAAGAAGTACATAATCTTCGTGTTGATTTGAATACGTATTTTAGAGGGAAATGTCAAGATTAAAAGTAGCTTTCAATCAATCAAAAAATTTCAGGGTCAAATATACTCGTTTTTGTATACACTTATTATTAGTGGTCAAAATTTTGTTGTGTAGCTTTCTATAATTAAAGTTTTACTTTCTTTGAGTGGCATGCTTTAATTCAATACTGATTAATGAGAACTTGCTTCTCCTTAGGTAAACACACTGAAGACAATTCTCCATGTCAGAATATACATGTACACTATATTCAGTGTACATAGGCCTATTTGAATATTTTTTTTAAGGTAAAGAGCATGATTGGGGTAGTCCTCAACTTGGGCTCAAACTATTCTGGAATCAAGTCAACTATGCAAGGATTCTGCTGTGAAAGCCTCGTACTGAAACGTTGACTCATCCTAAAATAACTACTGTCAATATCTCTTGTGGCACGCAAATCTGTTGTGTAGCTTTCTATGGGATTTATTTCTCTCGGGCCTCGATAGGAATAAAATACTGGTGTGTTCGTGTTTGATTCTCCTTAAGTAAAGCTAGGGATCCACTCCAGCTGGTGTATAGTTTGTATATATTTCAACTCATTTGGTTCTTGAGGCATTTTAAGGTGTTCCTAATCATGTCATTATCCTTTCAACTTATTTGGTTCTCAAGGCCTTTTAATATCTCCCAATCAGGCCACTGTCCTTTAATAGTTAGAAATCAAGGGGTACAGGTCATTAAGCATTCATGTCATTAAACACATTTTCAGTTTGTTTTAAAGTTGTAAAATGAAGGGGGTGCTGATCACTGTTTGAGTGTTCTATAGAGCTATTCCCATCTTTTTATTTTAATTCAAACTTCTTAAGTTATTTTGTGATTAAATCACATTTATAGTCCATTCTGAAAGTCGGATGCTGGTAGCTTTAATGTCCAATTAACAAGGCAGAATGTTCCTCATGCTTAGCACTAACAAGGCTTGAGTGTTTGAATGAAATATAATTAAATATGATTCATATATATCTCGGGTCCTCTAATCGTATTTTATGTTACGCCATGATATTGACTGAACAATATGAAACCCTAAAATCAATTCACGTGTGAAAAATTGAAATATAAATGCTAATGAATCGATTACACAAATGTCTTTTCACTGGGCATATTCACAGTCGCACACCTCCACATCACAACCACCTAACACCCACCAACACCCCCCCCCCCCACACACACACACACAACACACAGCACACACACACACACACACACACACACACACACACACACACACACACACACACACACACACACACACACACACACACACACACACACACACACACACACACACCCCTCCCTCTCCCCCCCCCCCACCCTACACACATCATTCCTGTTGTCGCAATCTTAATTTAATCCCATATTGTATTCCTGGCGATTCAGTCGTGTCAGAAATATTAACTGTTCACCCACCCCACCTCACCCTGTGCTAACATACTTTGTTTTGATTTCATTGGACATTTGTGAAAACAAAAGTAATTTCATAACTTGTTATCCATGAATACCAGGAATACGTTCTCTGTGGTATTGATGAAGAAAAGATTAAAATAACAATGTTACCAGAATATACCCGTTTGTATTTCTCTCGTTAAACAAATTATTTTACAAGATGACCTAGAGGAAGACGCATGGAAGCGTGTATGTGTGTTCAACTTGGTATGTTGTACATATACGTGTATGGTGTGTGTCTGTGGGATTTTGTCATGAACTGAATATTGTTGAGGTTGTTTACTACTAGACAGAAAAAATCATAAAATATAAAGAACTTAAAAAAGTACGAGAGAGCTATCATCAACATCAATTTCACTACATACAGCTGTTTCCGAACGGAAAGAGGACCGATTAATAATTCTGTTCTTAAAACTTGGCAAGATAGTACTATCTTGGATTACAAAATGCACTGTAATCCATATCTAAAACATTCGATTGTATATTCTAAAGAAAAGACCGTGATAAATATATATACAACCGTTGCTAACACCAAGCAAGATAATATACACGCGAGTATATGCATGCGAATATTGTGTTTTGGTGTAAATATTGCAGGGTTGTGCAGAAAGTGGGTATTAAAGGCAGTATTTTACCATGTCATTTTGGTAACAGAATACCGAATCCGTTAACTGGATTGCGATCCGCGTTTCCACCTCAGTAAGACTTGGCAGAGACACCGTAATTGCGGTATGGGATCATTTCTAGAATTGTACACCAACGTTAATCCAGTACATGACCATCACTTTTCAGATGTTCTTGAATTTCCCAGGGGAAAGCATGTCGAAGGGACGTTAATTGTAACATTTAAAGGTTCAAGTCATATCGGGATTTTCTCTTTTTTGTGAGTGGTTTATCGGCCAGTGATAGGCCTATAGGAAGTAGGGATTGTGTGGGTATTATATGGTAAGAATTTGTATTGCACTAGCATATGTCACGCAAAGCGCAGTCTCATGATTTTGCGATGAACAAATCTGTACATACATGCCATCCTTGAATTGGAATATTTCAGGGTATTTGCCGTGAGCGCGAAATCATTTACACATACACGCTAGCATAAAACAAGATAGTGAAAAATGTCGTTTGAATTACGAGCAAGTAAAGCACTGGCGGATGGGGGGATGGTCGTAACAACCCCATTCCAAATCAGCAGGGGCCGTTTTCACTAGATGACCCCCCCCCACCCCGAATTAATTACAGACGCCGTTCGCGTGTTTCACCGCTTTTCGTTCATCAATACTGAACTTTTGCGCTTTAGTGAAAGAACTCTTCCCGCTTTTCCTCAACAACACTTGTTCCTGTTCTTCAATCAACATGTCGCCAAGGAGAGGTTTTACCCCCATCCATACGCCTATGCATGTCTCGCCTCCCCCTCTGTATTTCGTAGCTTTGACTCTTCCCTCTCTCTTGCAACTATACAGCCAGAGTACAGATCCGGGGTACAGATAAGAGTGCAAAAAAGGGCAAATCTACTTTCCACACGACTTTATATGTGTGCGTCTGTGTGTGTGTGTGTGTGTGTGTGTGTGTGTGTGTGTGTGTGTGTGTGTGTGTGTGTGTGTGTGTGTGTGTGTGTGTGTGTGTCGCGTGTGTGTCGTGTGTGTCGTGTGTGTGTGTGTCGTGTGTGTGTGTGTGTGTGTGTGTGTGTGTGTGTGTGTGTGTGTTGTGTGTGTGTGTGTGTGTGTGTGTGTGTGTGTGTGTGTGTGTGTGTGTGTGTGTGTGTGTGTGTGTGTGTGTGCGCGCGCGCGTGTGTTTGTGGTAGGTTTAGTAATATCAATTATAATAATTGACAACACGCAAATTTCAGAATAGCTAGGCGCATGCAACACTCAACGCTACAGGTTTAGGAATAGGCCTACATGCCAAGCGAGGAAATTTAGCTCATGCATATTCATATTTTGATTTGCATAATTGGTAACAATGACAGTTAAGCTTGATAAATATAATTTTAAATAGTGTCTCAGACATAACAATTGCCCTAGCGTTTATAATCAAGTGTTTAACAAAAGTAGCAAACAAATAAAACTCATGGAAGTGATAACTTTTAATAAGGGACTCACTGTTTGCCAAAAATGTCAGGGTAACTACTACTTTTCTTGCCTTGAAAGTAGCTGGTATATTATGGGAATCCAAATATACTGTATAATAGGCAGTACTTACTCCCTGGATTAGGCTATAGGATTAGGATAGACTATGATTGATAGGTTAAGTTAGAATTAGTGTAGGACCTCATAATGTAAAACAATATCGTGGAAAGACAAACAATATCTAATTTAGATTCCGAAGCATTAATTTTCATTATTTATATACTTTTCAAAATTCTGGATTGGGTAAAGTTTAACCAATAGTTGGTTAAACACATAATTACCCTCATGTTGGGTAAATTTTGGGTAAAAAGACAAATGGGTAAATATTACTGAGTACAATGAATGGGTTAATTTAAATTACCCAACAAAAGGGCAAATTCTGGATTGGGTAAAGTTTAACCAATAGTTGGTTGGACACATAATTAACCTCATGTTGGGTAAATTTTGGGTAAACTTTTACCCAATATTTTTTTACAGCGTATATGTACACACTTTTATCACAAGAAGTAACCGAGTTGGCAGTTTGAGATATTTCTGTACTAAAGAATGAGTGAAAATGCAGTTGAAAATTCATAACTCTAGACTGGTTTAGCCAAATTTGTTCAAACTTGCACAGTGTTCTTATCCTTACTGTTTTACACTTTCCTGAATGCACATGGATGAGTAACTTCGTCTTTGATAATAAGTTTACAACGTACACAATACTAATTTGGGGGATTCTTTTTTTTTCAGTCCCTGGACCAACGATTGTTGACCGCTTCCAATGGTCATCACGGGATAATCCTCAAGATATAAAGATGACCTCTTCAATAACGTTTGACTTGGCCGCTGATGAGGAGAGAGAAGACAGTGTTAACATTTCTATTCCAGTAGCAGTGTTTGATGGTGGGTAACAAACATTAAAAAAAAATCTTACCGCCTGCTTCCTCAAAGCTCTTGTTTGACTTAACCGCAAAGATATCACTTATGAAGAAAATTGCTTTGCATCTCTGAATCGAATTTACTCGTTTTTGTTTTGTTAAACTTTATTTTCGCATTGTGTAGATTATCTTGGTTCACGGAAGTATTGCTACATTTTTGAAATATTCAAAATCGTCGTCACGCCTTAAAGTCCAACTCCAAGATCAGCTCGCGAGTTTTCCTCTCTCTTCTTTGCAATTCTGCATGAGTGAATTCTCTGCTTTATCCTTCGAGATTCATGGGGCTTTGTGGAATATAAATTGATACTTCAATTTCCTGCAACAATTCCATTATTTCCTGCCCGTTTCCAATTAATTGTGCTTGCGTCTTCCTATTTCGTAACATGTCGAACGAATTTGCCTATACTTCGTGAAACTTCGGCTCACATGTCACTGTGGTTCGTTCTTGTCCGTCGATTCTAATCTTTCTTCGTCAAGTTTAATTTATTATTCGTTGTCATCGTTATATCAAGTCGATTCGCAAACATTGTCTTGTTGGTTCGTTCCTCACTAAGTTCTAGAAAATCTGGCCGAATCTATTATGTATCTATAAAGCTATTTGTGGTAACATTAATTGAAGCACATTTTGCTGTTCTCGCAAAAAACTCCACAGTGGGAATGTCATTTAAATTGATGTACTCGTGGTACTGTTATAAGCACTGACTTCAAGATGAATTGCGTGCATGTATATTAGTTGCATTTCAATGTGCCTGACTATTTTTTGTAACAACGTATAATAAAAATTCTCATGCCGAAGTCGCAGATCTGCACCAAATAATTCCTGCGGCATGTTAAGAGTTAATAGCATATACGTGAAATGAAATTAACAGAATGTAAACATCGTGTTTTTAATCAAACAGGTAATGAGGGAAACGTCAGCGTGGAAGCCTATACAAGTCCCTGGAGAGAAACTACCAATCAGGCTGTCATCATAAAGGAAGAAGAGGATAAAAGGTAACATGTTAGGTACCGTGTAAACGTTTACCAATAGCCTTGTCTGCAGAAAGACTACAAAAACGTAGAGCCCTGGGAAGTGCCGAGGGTGCTTAATTACTCCTTAATTTTTCTAAGAAAAGAAATCGACTTCGTACAAAAAAAAGTGCCTACCCTTGCCATAACGGCAGCTCCTTTTAGGTGCAAAGTTGAGTTTCACACTTTAAAGGCTAATGACATGATTGGGAAGACTTGAAAATGCCTCAAGAACCAAATGAGTTGTACACCATGTACACCAGCTGGAATGGATCTCCCACCTGGAAGGATTTGTCTTTATTTTGTTTACTTCAGGAGAATCAAGCATGAACATACCAGGATTTCATTTCTCTCGTGCCCCGATAGAAAACAAATCCCATAGAAAGATACACAACACATTTGCCTACCACAACGGATACTTATGGTAGTTAAATTATTCAACGTTTGACAACAAGATTTTCACAGCAGAGTCCTCACATAGTTTTGTAGAATGGTTTACCCCAAGTTGAGGAGTACCCCCCCCCCCCTCCCCCAATCATGTCATTTACCTTTAAGCCTTTACGGTGCAACTTTGCATCTGATAGGTAGCTGCCGATGTGGAAGGGGTTTGTAGCTTGTCGGTGCAAAGTTGAACTTTACTTCCTGATATGTAGCATCTCTATTAAATTTCCTCCTTGAAATTGTTTATTAACCTAAAGAAATGGGCTGTTCAGGGTAAGAGAACACTCAGAACATCCATTTTGGGACCTGACAACCTTCTTTGAATCTTTCTCCAAATTTTCCGTACTACATGTATTTAAGTTATTGGCCGGTGATGGTGGATATATAATTTCTTCATTCTACTCAGTCTGCATCCGCATCGTCGTGCCCCCACCTCCCCCCCCCCCCCAAAAAAAAGAAATGGGTTGTTCCGGGTAAGAGAATATCCATTTTTTGACCTGACAACTTTGTTTGAATCTTTCTCCAAATTTCCTGTACTACATGCATTATTTAAGTTATTGGCCGGTGATGGTGGATATATTTCGCGTAAGAATTTCTTCATTCTACTCTGCATCAGCATCGTCGTGCCCCCCCCCCCGCCCCCCAAAAAATTTCCCAAGTACTTGTCAAAAGTAGACCTAAAGAAAATATGTATGGATATGATTTTTACATTTTCTGGTCTAGTTGAATGTAAAGTAATTACATTGTGTATAATGTTTGAAAACTTATCATGACTGCATTATCATTTTGTGATTTATGTATGGAAATCGAATTTTGGCATACATTCGCATAATTAAATAGCAATTACTGCAAAAAAAAATATTATTTTGAAAATGAGTATGCAGTTTATTAAATATCATGATCACAAGTTAATTTGGAGGCGATTGCACGTATGGTTGTCGAGATATATAGGGGGCCATAATGCCCCCCCCCCCTTCCCGGCCATATTATCTCCCAAAATAGCCCGGTGTAGATAGAGTTTGTGTAAACTTAAAGACACCGTTTAAAAATTGTGGAATTTCAGTTCAATAAATTTTCAAACTTTAATTCTATAACACGTAAACGCGGCAGTCAGTGTGGGAAAAGTACTTAATTATCATTTTGAACTGCAATTATTTTTTCAGGGCTTCTTTTTCAGACCTTATTAGAGATATTTAGTAGCATGGCAGATCATGTATCTCGGAGTTTTGTTTTTTTAATGGAAACATTGTTAAACAATGACTTTAACTGGAAACAAAACTATATCTTTTAAATAACAGGGTTGCTAAAGCCTCTGGACCAGGCGTCTATTTTGTCAACTCTGTAGTCCTAAATCTGCTCATCTCTGGGATCGATACATCGTCGCTGAAGGAGGATTTTCTAGCAGCATTTCCATTGATTGAGGTATGACGTATTTGTTGACGACATGCAGTCCCTCTTGAACCAAAGCAATAATTATAATAATAATCATAATAATAATAATAATAATAATAATAATAATAATAATAATAATAATAATAATAATAATAATAATAATAATAATAACAAAATAATAATACTAATACTACTACTACTACTACTACTACTACTACTAATAATAATAATAATAATAATAATAATAATAATAATAATAATAACAACAATAACAATAACAATAATAATAATAATAATAATAACCACCTCTAATGAATTCTGTATCGAGTGTGTTAATATTTATATATCAACAATTTCTATTGGATCAATTGTCTATCTATTAAGCATTTCAGTCTAATTTTCAACCTCATTAAGCCCAATGTAGATGAGGTTTGATATTAACTCGTTACATAATTAAATAGCAATTAGTGCAAAAAAGGATGCAGTCCCTCTTGAACCTAAAAGGAATTCTGTATCGAGTGTGTTTATATTTATATATCAGCAATTTCTATTGGATCAATTGTCTATCTATAAAGCATTTAAGTCTAATTTTCGACCTTATTAAGCCCAATGTAGATGGGGTTTGAAATTAACTCGTTACACACCAGAGGATTTAAATCTATTTGGTGCAGATCTGCAACTTCGGTACGTAAAGAGTTAATAGCCTTGTGAAGCCTAAAGACGGCCTTTGTTCAACTTTTACAGTAGCGTCCAATTAATATTTACAAAATGCCCCATTATTTTGATATCACATTAAGCGTAATTGTTTAAATTTTTTGATTACCTGGCATCAAGGCGGCAAATTTTTACGGGTACTGAGTTCTTTATATCAACTAATATCTCAACACCCTGCATTTAAAGATGGTAGTGTTTATTTTCAATGACAAGATTTCAATTTTGAATTTCCATGTGTGATATCATGTTCTCTCTCATTACTTCCTTAACAAAAGTATCAACAAGTTCGATGTCCAGGCCTTTTGGGAATGAGTGCATACTGAGTTAGTTCCCAACCATTTCCATTCGATTTCCAGGAATTCCAGTAATTTGGAGCAATTCCTGAGGTTGTCTCAAAAAAACAAAGTTATTGTCATCACTTGAAATTACAATTCCTATTTTCCTACAAATTCACTACTTTATGATTGGACTTCCTTATTTTGATTTTCGAAAGATAGAGTACCCCCTTGCCCTAGTACCTTAAAAGTTATTTTTAACCTTTCATAATACAGACATCGAACACAAATTTCTCCGGCCATTGTAGTTTCTTCGTTGGGATAAATGAGAGGTACGTATTAATCTTGTTAACACTTCAAGGAAAATGACAAGATTTAGAAGTAGTCCTCAATGTTGGACACAATGCTCCCAGAGTCAATTACAGTCAGGGGCACAAATCCAGGGGACAGGACGGGGGGACATGTCCCCCACGATTTTAAAGGTGGGGGACACAATATCAAATGCCCCCCCCCCCTCGAATTTACATGTGTGCATAAGTCTGTGATTGTGGTTTGGCTAGTAATTTGGCGGGCAAAAACTGGTTTGGTCGTCGTCGGCCCCTGACGCCCCCCCCCCCCGCTTGTCAGAAGTTGTTTGGCTAGTAATTTGGCCAGTACAAAAAAATGGCA